>QVRM01006491.1:0-79990 GCA_003439945.1 Dermanyssus gallinae | reverse complement strand
GATTCTGAGCACTCGAGCATAATCGCTACAAGAATATCAGCTATATCATACATATAATTATCTATATTATCAACTATATCTCCCATCCTGAATTTGGAGTTATACTTTAGGAAAGGAGAGGCTTGACCCGATAACGGTCGCTCTGAAAGCCTCGCAAGATCCGCCTAACCAAGCAACGGTTTCTGCACCGATAGAATTGAGGACTGTGCAGAACGGCGATGCGTAGGGCAGCTTCTTGGCACTGACGACGGGTCGGAAGCGCTTAAGCGACGACCTCTCGCCACCTGTCGGCACCGCTAACCTGTCGGACCTGGATGCAACCTTGAAAGTTGAAAGGTCGGATATCACGAAATCGGTAGAGCTTAGCAAAGCTAAGATACAAAGGTGAAGCTAAGGGAGACATTCCTGAACCTCGATCTGCATCTTCGCAAGCTCAAGTCGGCAATAGATGCCATCAAGCTGATCCTGTGTGACGCGTGGCTCGAGGCCAAGAAAGAGATCTGGTTTCTGCTTGGAGTCCTGGACGCTACAAACCGCTACTCAGCAGCAGCACAAGCAATGCTGGACAGGAAAATCCCTGCCGCAAGGACGTCCAGAGACATTGAAGCACTTACGCAGCCCTGCTAGCCCCCGGAGGCTCTTCAAAAGGCACCCACACCTCCTAAGGGATGATCGTCTCCAGAGCGGTGCGGGAACTGCTAGTGAGCGCCAGGGCCAAACCGGACGCATCGGTCGTCACGTCCTTGGCGGTAGAGTTCTTCTCTCTGTCGGCGCTGCTGAAGCAGGCGCCCGGAACGGCGGCAGTGCTACATGCCCGTGAGGCATGGGAGAGACTCCCCGAGTCCACTGGTAAAGAAAGTGGTGAGAGCCACTTAGTGGTTGGTATCCTATGACCAGGTCAGGGTTCTGACGAGCAGGCACTCCAGGTACATCAAACGGTTGTTGATCGATTATTGCGCCTGGGTACCGATGCCACCCCGGCTCTCTCGCTGTGCATCACCTATAAACGCAGAAGAAACAAGTTGCAAATTATATTGGTTGCCCCAGGCACTCCAGGCCTGATCCCCGGGCTGACCGCTCATACCATAGTCAGAGTCCATGTTGGGGAAGGCCGGTCGTTTGCAGGTGCCCTCAAGAACATCCGCCAACACCTGGTAAGGGAGTAGTAAAAAATGGGCAAGGCGACCTGGTAATCCGCCTGAGCGAATCAGACCCTGAAACGGGTGAAAGAATGGCTAAGGTCATAGACAATCACAGAGGCAACGGGTCTTGCCGCAGACAACCGAGCAGCAGTTGCCCTACACAAGGTCTCAGTCAGAGAGCAATGCAACGCCCCGGCACACCTCACCGTCAAGGTATCGAAGGCCCGGGGATCAAGTATTACGCGCTGGTCAGAGTATCCGCCGGAAAAATGGAGACTTCACCTTATCCAATAATTCTTGTCGGTCTACTGACAAATGGGGTAGTAAGTCCCTAGTCTACTAATTGTCAAGCGGTCTCTATGTAAAAGACGCCCACCACGCCGAGACGTCTCTTGGTCTTGCTGGCGTTGACTAACAGACCATTAGTCTCACAGTGCCGCTCTAGGTCCTTAAGAGTAACATGCAAGTATATTCTTGCCTTACTGTAAAAAACGACATTAGTCGACAAAAAGCAAGATGTACAGACAGTGTGATTTTTTTTCATTAACACACTTGGTAGATGTCTATTAACACCGAAACTCGTAGTGGACTGGCATTCTCATTCTGAAACACACCGATTATTTTTTTAAACGGGACATATTGACATAATGCGTTATCAAGTGTTAGCATATTTGCCTTAATCTGCGGCTTGGATCAAGGCAGGCATACGCGGAACAATAAGTACGTTAGCTGCTCTTAACCGAGCCAGATGGCTTAGTGGCAAATGTCTTTGGGTTCGAGACCCAGACCGGCCTATCTTAAATTGGTTTGCATGGTTTCCAATTTAGACAAGGTAAATGCCGGAGTGAATTAAAAATTAGCTATGACATTAAAAACGGAAATCTACCGCTAGCCTTCATTTCTGAAGCCATATAGTTGGTGGATTTTGTGAAAAACTTAACGGTACTGTGTTCGAGTATGCGAGACTGTATGTGAACTCTCTGATCCTCGGCAGGGTCAGGACCGCTCTTGATGCTCGCCTGTTACATGCAAAACCTGTAGCAAGGAGTCGGCAATATGTGTCCTTGATGTTAGGTGATCATCGGGAGAGCCGCAGTATATCCATGAGCCTCTATTGCGCAAACTGACAACCGTCTCTACCAACCCAAGCTATGGTTGCAATGGTCTCTTCAGAACTAATGCATACCTCCGGGCGATATCCGTTACACCATGGCGTAAGTCGTTCAAGGGCATGCTCTCTAGCTGTAATGAGCTTTGGAACTTTCGTATAAGAATCGAATGCATCGCCTATGACAACTGAGTTAGACCTTATCAGGAATTTTATTATATATATATATATATATATATATATATATATATATATATATATATGTTTGCAGTATGGCGCTGAGTACGACTCAGATGTACGTCCGGATCCTCATGAAGGGTCATCCCATTTTCAATCTTGCTGGTTGACATTGGAGAGCAACTGATAACATTATCGTGTACTTAGTGTGTGTTAAACAAGTAGAACGATATGTATATATATATATATATATATATATATATATATATATATATATATATATATATATATATATATATCTTCTTAACCCTCTATAATTCGAATGGAATTGACGGTTGGACATTTTCCGTTATGAAATCGAGACAATTCTTGACGCCTCTATCTATAAGTGTATGGCGACTTCAAGACTTGACCGAGTTTAGTGCGTCAGTGATCTCTCTTCATGCGCGCCTTACCCAAGGCACGTCCGGCAACCTAAAGTGGCCTGAACTAGTGGCGCTTTTTTAGTCAAACAAGACAAGACGTTCAAAGGCAAAGCTAGAAATGATTTATATATATATATATATTTATATATATATATATATATATATATATATACTCCATAGTTTTATGTAAAAGACCATAAATATTTGGCAGGGGGAATCTATATATATATTGAAAATATAGGGGGAGTAAGTGAACAACCTACAATATGCTTTTGGGTTAACGTCGAAAAAAAGGTAAAATCACGCAGGGCAGTTCTTTGTTTTTCTATCGAAAAGAACCCGAGACGGCATACGTCCATAGCCGCCGAAAGCAATATCAAAGCCGCTCGTGCAGCTTTCGCAGACTTACGACGACGACGGCGATGACAACAACACAACAACAACAACAATGCACAACTCAGGGCTGGTCGTCGGCGAGGCGACGCCGTGGGGTCATGGCCCACCGAAGACGAAGCAACTCTTTGAAATTCTCCACACGAACAAAGATGGTCGCGCGACTGTGGAAAAATCATCACTACCATCACCGTCGAGGATAGAATGCTACGCAAAAAGCGAGCGAACGACACAGCTAAGAAAGAGAGCTCGTGCAGAACATCAACATCAGCAGCAGAAGCAGGCGAAGATAACGAAGAAAAACGCATTGTGAAGACCCGATGTCTAGGCGAGGGAGGCCGGTCGCAGGAGAAGCCAGCCAGCCGAAGTGAACAGCGATCTCGATCAACTCAATTGGCATCATTTGCGACGAGTGTTCGTGCACGAAATGCACTCACGTTCTACGAGAGAGAGAGAGCTCAGCCTCCCGGCGCCGGCGAACTGCGTACGGACACCCAGCGTGTGCTTTGGACGGCTTTTGATCATTGTTCTGCACTTATTCGTAAATTTGACGGGGCTCAAATCGATCGATTGGTGTCCCGCCACGCTTGCCAAGCGCAAGATGGCGTGGCTCGTCGGCAAAAGTGCCTATTGTCGCTGATCGCTGACTGATCGCTGGCTGATAAGCACGACGATATCGTTAAACGTCGGAGACTGCAGTTGGTAGTACTAACCTACAATTTCAGCTCGAAGGCAACACAGCGTGTCGTGACACAGCATTCTAGATTTGATAACGGTTTACTGGTCCAAGTATGGTCTGAAGGCGTTTGAGTTCAAGTACGACAGTTATACTCTGTAAGAATAATACTTGGAGTGAAGACTTGCCAATTTGAATATATGAAAGGGTATATATGTATACACGGAGGCGGATCGACATGTTGCAGTACATTGAATTTGAAAAAACGTAATTACCAAGATCTTCTGGTTTGTTTTGCTTAGAAGGGCCATTCATCAGCTACACACAGGCCAAATTCCGCGCCAACTAGTAGCGACGTGTATTTGAATTTGATGAAAGGACATAAAAAACGAGGTTCGGTGACGTTTAATGAGCCGAAAATGGAGTATCTGCTTAAGCGGTATCCCGAAACGCTGTGCATACCTGGTACTGTCTATTTGGCACGTGAAGAGATTAAATATGATCCCCGTTCGAAAAGGCCATCGACATCAATAACAGAAAAAACGTTGAGAAAGTTTGTGATAGCGTACTTAACAATCGCCGAATTACTATTAGGGAAACACAGAGAGGAATTTGATATCGGGTATATATATACATTATGCGTTAGAAGACTGGCAGTGAAGTTTATATATAGTTACTTGGGCCTCGCTAGAAATGCACAAAACAGGCTAACTTATAGTCTGTCGAGGACCACGCCGTTTATCGAGGACATGGTAAACCGCCCTCAACTTCCGACCACCGCTTTGCGGCCTTGTCTGCCCCAAATATCATCATGAAACATGTCGGTCAGCGCCAGCTATCTGGGCGTTAGGTCGCTGACATCTTCCTGAGATGCATATACAACATATTCTATATATGTCCAAGATTAACGGAAACGAATGCCGTTTTCGAGATTTAATGAATACGTGTAATGTAATGTAATCAACAATACCGAAAGGTGATGTAATAATAAATAATAATATATAATTACGACATCTAGATCAAAGCCCAACCCTCCCAGTGTGCATTCAAAGAGCGAGTCGATCAAATAAATTTAGACAGAGCAGATCCGCAAAATTTTAAGAAGATTGTGCAGGAACGGCGCAAGAGGCCTGAACTTTGACCAAGCAACTCTTAGATCGTCTATAACGCTTTCTCGACTACTTGTTTTGCTAGCCAACCATCTGACTCCTTATGACTTTTCTTGTTTCCATACATAAAAAAAGTTGAAATTGAGATTATAGAGGAGATAAATAAAATTCGTAGGAGCAACTTACATTCAGGCAGAATGATCATTTTCCAAAACTGTTCAACTGGTCTTGAAAGATTGAATTAAGTTGCTCCTACGAATCTATGGTAAGCTTAGATAAAGTCGGAGAACAGTAATAAGCTGGCCCGTTAGAGATTCAATGTCTAACGGGCCAGCTTACTACTGTTCTCCGACTTTATCTAAGCTTACCATAGATACGGTATGCGAGACAATATTTCCTTTGTTTCAGATACACATTCAAACGTTGGTTATTCAACGGAACTGCATTTTACAATGTTTAAGTAAGTAAATGTGGTTGAAAATTAAACGCTTAAGCAAAAACTCATACTCGACATAATTCAAGGAACGTTTGAATAAGCTTTTTATACAATATGTAATCACAATAAGTATTTTCACAAGTACTTCTAAACAGCGTTTATTACAACGACGAACGTTACGTGAAGCAACACGCTCTCACATACGCACGCAGATAAAGTGATATAGCATCTTTATACTACACAACGGCAACAGGTAACAACGCGGTGGGTAACTATAACTTTTCAATCTAGGTAGATGATTTCAAAACACTAGCAATCCCAATTTAATAAATTACCTAGATCACCAGCCTGAATCAGACTTCAACTTAAAATATATGTTTAACTTTGTGAGCAAAAAAGTGTTTCGATGTGAGGCATCAAATATTTTTGCAGGTTGCATATGGTCCAGATTTTGGGGAGGTGGTCTGCAAGGCGGTAGACTTCAAGGATACTGAAGGCACTGCGAAAGTTGCTGCACGCCTAGATAATGTTCGATTGGGAGAGGGGTAGGAACTAGTGGAAACACAATCTCTGAGGGTACAATACCTCGCGAAATTTGATCTGCTACCGTAAAAACCCACAGCGTGTATGTTTTTCTACCTTGGGTAGGTTATATCGAATGAACAAATCCTAGACCAAGTTTTTGTCTCTTGAAAAATCCCCCTAAGTGCATCATTGTATATTACTCTAACTCTTCGGAGAATTTCATCAGAGCAACTAGAGAAGACTACCACAGCCGAACTGGTTAGGCCATAGGGAATCGATTGGCTCTATGAGTCGACTCAGCCTGATCAGCACCAGTTTCTCAGTGACTTTTGCGCTGTAGACAACGACCGAAATCGGCCTCTAATTTGCTGCGCGATTTATTTTACTCTTCTTCTCAAATAAAGGAAATAACGCCTATAGCTGTGCTGGGAAGTTTCCGGACTGAAACAAACGATTTATAATAAAACACAGAGGTCCGCGAATGAGCTGCTAACTTCAACCATTTTGCAGGCACACCGATGACACTTTGACTCCAGTTTTTCGTAGGACTGGACATGATACCAGAGAGAAATAAAGACATCAGAGAATAAACGTGCGCGCAATGTGCCGTTTTTGCGCACACAGAATTCATCTTACGATGCAATTCACAAAACGAATTATTAACTCTGCGACATAGCCGCCGTATATCTGGTGAGAAGGAAACCTGACAGGAAGGTCTACAAGGTCAAATACCTCATCTTGTGTAAAAAGCAGGATATTACTACAAGCGTCGAAAGCCGACTACAGGTGAAACGCATATTGATGCCGACACCGCCGTCTAATCTCTCCAGTTGTCTATCTGACGGAACTAATTCGAAAACCATCTGTGGAGTGAGATGCCTGATCGCAATGTTTTAGCCACGTTCCACTAACTATTGCCACATTAAACAGGACTCCTTCTTTTTCTAGAACGTTTTAAGTCTATCTGACACTTTTGAAGACGGAGGTAGAGTCTGCAAACCTTTCAGACGGGCTAGAGTGTGTAAACCTCTTTGCACAAAAAGTAGCCTATTAATAAACGACTCCCTTGTCGAAACACTCACCCCGTCAACTGTTTCATCATATTTTTGCGCAGTGACTACACGTAAAAGGCCTTTTGGCTGACTGAACGACTTAGACCAAACCGCCGAGTTGATCTTTTGGCGTTTAGAGATACTTGGTAGTGTTTTTGGAGACCATTACCTTCCAATCGTTCAAAATCCCAGTTATTTTTATGAGAATAGCACAAGAATTCTCCGTCTAGGTCTCTGACTTAATTTGCCTACATTTATTTATATGGCATTCGTTACTCGTAGGAGCAAGTGAACTTCCTATGTATGCCTTTTGTAATGTCTCTATAGATCAAACATTGATTTTCATTGTGGGAGGCCTCCTTCGGCAACCATATAGCCTTCCTTGCTCGTTTCTTAGACATCACGCGAAGGTATTTCTCCGACTTTTTGGCTGGGATTACGCATCACGCCATTAAACTGTGAGACTATGGGTTACATGTTACTGCATTCACTGGACATTCGCCATACCGGACAATGAGCATTCGATGAGGGCTTTCTTTGAGAACGCTTGTTTTTAGTTCAATTGTGTTAGTATAAATGGCGTCGGACCATTCGTTTAAGGGCAGAACTTTAGGTCTCACTCATTGTCACAGCTTTTTCTTAATGAGTTGCGTCATTCACACGAGTTTAAAGATGTTCGTGCGTGATCTGGCAACCGTGGACTCTAATGACTCTCGTTTATCCGTGGACCGTTAGTATTCTGTACGTCAGTGTCCGTTGTATTCTACATACGTTATATCTGTTGAATAAGCTGTTTGAACGCCAGGAGTCGGCCAGTTTAGAAGCCGCTTAGCCCAGCTTCAGGAGAATCTTGAGGCCCGCTGCGGAGGCAGGCCTGACAACGTACTATCCCAACGTGACTGGAGCGCCCCTTTGCACGCTGAGGTACAACGACGTCTCTTTAATGAGGCTGCCGACGACACGACCAGAGCTCGCCTAAACGCCGTGTCCGCCAAGGATTCAGGCGCCTGGTTACACGTACTTCCCAGTGCACCCATAGGTACCCTTCTCGATGACGAGACGATTCGCATAGCAGTAGGCCTACGACTAGGAACAGACCTAGTTAGCCCGCATCGGTGTCAATGTGGTCACCCCGTCGACAAACTGGGACATCACGGCCTGTCGTGTATCATCAGCGCAGGCCGACGCTCTAGACATGCCGCTATCAATGATACCTTCAGCAGAGCCCTTAGGTCATGCGGTCGTCCGTGCATCCTTGAACCCACGGGCCTCTGTGCGGAGGACGGCAGGCGTCCAGATGGGATGACACTTACACCCTTCGAGCGAGGCAAAATGCTGGTTTGGGATGCAACCGTTACCGACTCCCTAGCACCTTCTATGGTCGGTGGCGGCGCATCTGAAGCTGGTTATGCAGCCCATCTTGCGGAGACCAACAAGCTAAGAAAATACTCATCAATTGGGTATCCCCACGAATTCTGGCCTCTCGCGTTTGAGACCTTGGGTGCTCCTGGTGTTCGGACCAGACAGCTAATTCACAAAGTCGGCACTATGTTAAATATGTCAACCGGTGATAGCAGATCGTCGTCCTTCTTTAAACAACGTCTGGATCTTGACGTACAACGTGGAAACGCAGCATCCGTTCGTGGCACTCTTTGAAGTGGTCTCGGCCTAGCCTAGACGAAGCGGACACGTGATTGTCACAATGCACACCCGCTAGGCCCATTGGCACAGCTAACCTTCCATAATATGTGCCCCACATGCATATTGTAATATACAAAAATAAACTTGTCGAAGCTGTTTGAACTGCAGGATTGTTGCAGGTCTCCGTTCAGCCCAGGGCAAGCTGTTGCGCCTTATCCGGGCCCTTACCGATGGACTATATATATATATATATATATATGGTAACAAGATGTGCACGCTGCTACACAAATATCTAAATGCACATGCCAGCCCTTTACATCGGAGACGCTTATAGCATAAGCTAACATTTTACATATCTAGGGTTTCCCTAATGCTTTAATGATGTTTTTTTCGTCGTTCAATGCGGTGGAGTTCAGTCGTGTTTCGAGTTGACTCCCGTAAAATCAATTACCACGGGAGGCTTGACTGTGATTTTCGTAGTGGTAATTGCGTTTTCCAGAGTTTCTTTAGTGAGTGTTCAAACGGTGCATAGCATACGCCTGGAGGCAAATATATATATATATATAGTATAAAAATACATATGTTATACGTGCATGCATATATAACACTTTTACGTGTAGTATAAATTATATTGCAAAACGTACGTTCCTTAGAGAGGTTTAGTCATTGCTCGTCTTTATGCGCGCAATTGGACTAAAAGTGTAATGACGTAACGTCCAGCAGATCAACGGGGCCTCAATTCTGGGATTCTTCTCCCAGCGACTGTCCCTGGAGATCCAAAGAGGTAACGCGAATAGGAGTGTGATGAAATTTTTTCATGTCATTCTTATGCGAAGGATTTCTACCAAACACATTTACGCATACCGGCGCATTCGGCAGAAAATTCTATACCGTCTGAAATGTAATAGGTCTTAGCTACAGTAGGAACTCTATATTAAATTATGTAATTTTACAAGTTCTTCTTAATATCACAATAGTGTCTGCTTTAGCTCAGACCGGTGAAATGTTCCCCCAAATGCCCAGTTTTTCTATTAAGAAATGCTTTCTCTCACAATCGTGCAGTTGGTTAACTTATGTCGGACAGCTACCCTAAATCACAGCTTAGAAAACTCCACTAAAAAATCACCTCACTTTTATATGAAACATTTCCCCTCCATTTTTCATCGGCAAAGATTTTCTAACCGAGCTTGACCATACCCCAGCGTTTTAGACAAGATTATCCGGACACCCTGTATATATAGGTATAAGCTACCCACTAGTTGAGGCCATGTCATCGACACGATGTCGTGCGGTCGACCCTGTACTCTGTAGAGGGTGGAATGTGTAGTTTAGTTGTTGCCATACGGAGTAGAGAGTATAAGTTCTCTTCACAATATTTGAGTGACGTGGTAAATTGCAATATCGGAAGAACGATTAACGTACTGCCGCGAATACCTTCCTGACTTCATAATGTTTGCTCCCTGAACGGAGGGTACATGGGACAAGAATAGTTTACATAAGTGGGGTAATTTATTACATTTTAGGCATATTTTAGGAAATAGGATCTATATTAGCCGGCTCTTCCAAGTCAAATCCTAGATGGTGTGAAGGTAACTAAAGGCAAATCCGGTCCAAATGGCGAAGGATATTCAAAGGATAAACAGTGCATGTAAAGGTAGCGCCTCATACCGTCGTGGTTAAATGACTGAACCCACCTTTGTAGTGGACGGTGGCTTAGGCGGCTAACGCACCGTTCGAAACGGGGCGTTGCCATGGCAACCACTGGTTCGCAAAACATCGCTAGTTCGAGCCCTGGCCGTGCTGGTTGAATTTGTTGGACGTGGTTGTCATTGCCAGCTGCTATATACCTCTGCTGGAGAAAGCCTATATAATTCCAGTACGAGAACGCAATGACGATAGATGCATTTAGACGTTATAGTGCCACAGGCGACTTAGCCCATTACGAGCGTCTAAAATGTGGTTGTCAGAGAATTAAAAAAAACAAAAAAAACCTTCATATAAGCGGGTAGATTCTAGCCTTCTGCTACCTGGTAAGACACATCGCTGGTGTTCTACGCTCAGTGTGTCAGTTCAATTAAAAAGTTTTAGAACTTACTTGCAGATCAAATCGATTACATCTGTAGACTAAATCCAAAATAAACTAAGGCTGAGTCAAACTCGTTGAAAGCACAACCGCACAAAAACAAAAAAAACGTTCTTTGAAACCATAACCGCTTCAAACACAACTAAGATCAATCTAGAATTAGGGCAAGATGCATTCCCTGAAATACAATACATATGCGCTATTTAAAAATACACTATCCTACACGAGCGATTTTAGTCGGTGATCGTTCTAGTCACAAGTAGTAATAAATAGCCATCACCTAGATGAATTACTAGACTTAGGTACGATAAGGTTCTCTTGCAATAGATTTGCTATTACATCATGAAACCCACGCCAGTAAACAGCAAAACGACACATGCATATATGTGCGCAGCTGCCAACGCTGAGCGTCTGACGTAGAACGAGATATCTGAGCCAGGTGTCTATTTTATTTGCCTGTTCTGACCATTGCAAATGGCACGATGAGCGACCTCTGTCCAGATCGACCAGGGAAGCAGCCGTACCCAGGGGTGGCGGAAAAAACAGATGCGCAGCTGGACACTGTTCTATCTCGCCTGGAGAATCTGTGTGCAGCTCTGCTGGCAGAATCCTCTCTAAGGTACTGTGACCTGTCTCTAAGACCTGTGACCTGTCTCTAAGACCTGTGGCCTGTCTCTAAGACCTTTGAGTATACAGGCACATTGGAAGTAGGCAAAGCAGGAAGGAAGCTGTGTCAGCTCATATGTTGCACGCCTCAGCCGACGATGTTTACTGTACCTGCGGCAGCAAGCAAGGCATTTGCGGCGGCAATAAGTATGATTTCCGTTACCTATTTGTTACAACACGTATTGTACGTGATTGCTGTACTCCTGTTAGGGTAGGCCGGCGTGTGTGAATTGTAATACTTCGGCTACTTTTCGTGTTATTCTCACTCGCATTACGACTGCTAGGGTACTGCTGGTACTTTGTTTTTTTATGACATGGTCATTACAGCTATTGTTGCTGCGGCGGCCGCTGCTACTGCCGTTGATGCTACTGTATTGTATTCTACTGCTTCTACTGCTGCGTTAGTACTACGACCATAACCACTATGGCTACAACTACTTCCACTAACTACAAGCACTTGTAACTGCTGGGATAACTTCGCGTATCGTGTCTGGGGGTCAGAGTGTACGTCGTCGCCTAGTTGCTTGTGCCGCAATGCACCATGTAAGGTACGCATGTCTAGCTGGCTGTAGGTTAGTCCGTCCGTCTGCTGTATATCTATCTATCTATCTATTTGCTGCTGCTGGAGTTAGGGGTGGTCTGCGTGTGCTGGCCAGAGCCTCTAATTAGCTGGGCGCGAGAATCGAAAACAGCATCTTCGCTGCGTCTGGCCCTGGCGGAGCTCGCTAAGGCTCGGCCCCAGCCTAAGGCTAAGCAAGTCGAGTCTATGGTGGTGGTGGTGGTGATGGTGATGACGATGACGACGGGGCCGAGAGAGCACGAAGCATGGCAACGAAGAAAAGCAACGTGCTGAGTACTCACCTACCTACGCACGGCTTCCTGTTCGCAGCCTCTCTGCCGCTCCGGATACGCGCCGAACAGTGACGCCCCATGGGTCAGTCAAATTGCACAATCGGTGCCTATATATATATATATATATATATATATATATGTGTATATATATATATATGTGTATATATATATATATATATATATATATATATATATGTGTATATACATATATATGCTAGGGTGGAACAAAAAGTTCTAGGGCTAGTAGTCGGTCCGGCGATAACTAATTGGCGCTAAATACGCTTGGTTTATTTTGACTGAAAGCACCGTATAGCTGTAACAGACGCCCTCGGGGATCAGGCCGTACGCAGAATCAGAGTTTTAAGTAATTTGTGTGGTGTAGCGGGACCGGGTGTAACGGGGTGTAGCGTGAGCCTTAAATAGAATCCTTGTTTTTTGAGAAAAAAAAATCAAGAGTTTTGAGAAATTCTGTAAATATTTTGTTATTTTTTAACTCATACCCGTGACCCCATCACTTGACAGTCATGGGTCTCTCGCCATAAAAGATGCCCGCCTACTTGTTGTGGGCTGGCGTCTTGCGTGCACTTTGTACGAAGCAAAAATTCGAGCTGCGATTTTCCCCATATTGACTGGGCGCGCCCCTGTGACTTTGTCCCGTTCGCAAAACTAAGCACTGACTAAAAGGACGAAAATATCGATCATTAAAATGTTTCCGATCCAAACGAAAGGCTTATGGAATTTGGGTGATGTGTCGGAAAAGGCGGAAAATAAGAAGAAGGTGGCACAAATGAATTTAACCGGAAACAGATCACTTTCGCTTCAACTAAGATCACTTGAATGGAAAAGTCTGGATGATATACGTGCGTATATATATACATATATGCGCGCGTATTCATGAATGTGAAAGTACTGGTTGGTGGTCGAGTTTTTAGTGCCCAATTGGAGTTGGTTATTGCGGTCTAATTAGTAGAGGCGGCAAATTTTCCACACTTTCTGTCTGGGTTCTGTCGGTCCATATAAATGCTATAATTGCCGCCACAGGGTGCCTAGCTTGCCGGCAAAGCGCTCAGGCGAGCACATGGGCATGGCTCTGCACGAAGTCTACAATTTTGTGCCGCGCCTGAGTACCAAGCATGTTGGGGCTATGCTGAAAAGTATATCGCCTACTCACGGCGAGAACTGCATGACTACGAGGCAGAACTCTATACATCAGGTTCTGTACCGCATGGCCTTAGGCCACTGTTAGGCCATGCACATCTATTGGGGAAGCGTCGTCACTGGAAAATGACCTCTGTGCGACTTTGAATTTCCTAGCTCGTAGAGAGGCAGACACGCGGCTCGCACTGGCCGTCGCAAACCGGGGAAAGCTGCACTGAACAACGGGCTCTGTAACTATCGTCCAGCTCATAGGAGCTGGACGGTAGTTCCAGACTAATGCTTCGACACACACACACCCATATGTGCACAAATGCGTTCACATACAACCAGCACTGTAGATAATTTAGCAAACGGGACGAAATTACAATAATAACAATAATAAAGCACGTAATGTGCGCTCGGGGAGGCAAGAGGATAACTGGGAGGCACACAGGAAGAAGGGAGAAAGCACCAATCGGCTATTTTCACAATGGCAATGACCAGGATAGTTGCCTACTAAACGACCAAAGCTACGGTGCGACCATCCGTCCAACCTAGTTCCCGAAACTCCCGAGCCGCAAAAGGTGCAGGCCGCGGAAGGTGTTGGTTTATCGGAGGCACCGCGCTATTCGATCCAGAGTGGACAGGAATAACCACGCGCATACTTCGATTCTGTTTCCTGCATCGTTTGCAACTCTATATCCCGATTTAAACAATGGGAATTGAGAGAAAGATACGCTAAAAACTAAAAAAAGCATTTGGCAGCCTGCCTCACAGCATATGAAAAAAGTGATCGACAATTCTTACATGCACGCCGTATGCACTCGGAAGAGTATCAAATACCTTCCTTTTTAGCAGTTTGTTTGACCAAAAGTGTATACATTCAAAAAATGACTACAACTATGTGTGCCTAAAACAACTCTCCCTTTGCCTAACTTTATGTTCGGAACCTAATTTATATTTGACGTCGAGTGAGACAAATCTCTACGTTTCTTGATCACCTCATTCTATTGTTTAGTAAGTAAAAATGTAGACGTTTATTATATTTAAAGCCCGTTAAATCACAGGACCGTTACACATTTAGGGATAGTGTTAAGTGTTTGTTTGCCTGCTGTGTTCAAGTTAGTTAACTCACTTTATATACATTTAACCTGTTATGGAATATTAATTTGCGCTGTATCAGTAGAACAGAATGAAAGAACAACTTTCATCTTCAGTGCTTCTCCATGAATCAGAGAATAGGAACTGGCCATGCCGAAATATGTGCCGCTAAAAAGAGGTCCCACCGCGCCAGATTTCATCTGTGGGCTGAGTGTAAATGCTTTGTAAGAGATGCAACCGTATCTTTTACAGCAATCGCGTCGACTGTATGTCACCGCGCGATGGCAGATGGATGAGGCTCTAAACTCACGTAAAGAAATGAAGAAATAGAGGCACATTTACGCGCAAAAACGGACGCAATCACTGAGAGAAAATGCTTATTATTTTGCGGACAAAAGATACAGTATTCGCATCAAGCCGAAATTCTTCGACACCTGCTGTCTCTGCCTGTAGTCAGGGCCAATGTGCTTATTTAATCTGCCTGGCGTTGCTGAGGGGGGTCTGGAAGACCCCCGCTAAGTGTACGCCCATTTCATTCATTCATTCATTTCATTATAGTTAGTGCTTGTGAAAAGTCTATCATCACTATCATTGACATTACAACAGCGCGTTTTTTGTTTTAAATGAGGATTAGTTTGTGATATAGTTTCTAATTGTAAACAACATTGGCGCGACAACTGCAAGCGGTCCATCATTGTCACCACATGGGTTCTTTGGCGACGCTACGTGAGTAAGAACAACCCCCACTCTGGTTGCCTGGAGCTACTTTTTTTTTGCCGCCGCCACAGACACAACACGGGGCGCCTTTGTTTCAATTGCATTAGTTGGGTATCTTCCAATCTCTTCTATCTTCTATGACGATCTTTAGCTTCCGCTTTATAGACAGCCCTCATACTGTTAGCATGGCTGAGGGCGGAAGATGTCGGAGCTGCTAAAGGGAAACAACGGATCAAGCGGGCTCTTCTGGCTCTTCGACAGGCATGGAAAACGTGATCTTGGTTGTTGCAACGACGCACATCGCAATAAGCAGCTAGCGCTGTCGCAGCCCAGTGGATAGTTAATCTCCCGGCAATACTTCCGGCTACTAATACTACGACGGCAATCGATAAGACGACAATCGCCGTACAGCGACAGAGCGAGCCACGTTTACAACCACTGTTGCCACCACTTCTAAATCGCCCCTTCTCTGATTGGAAACATTACGAGCTATGCGTACTAATTAGCTAGATTCGAATGAATCCGTTTCGTTGTGTCGGTGAATATCGTATTTATTGTTGCAATTTTTGCTTTAACAGGAAAGGTAGTTATAATAGCTTGAGTCTAATAGCAGCGTATACAAATGTTTTTTTTTTGCGATGGAGTTTGCTTGCTTCTATTGTAAAATCGGGATAGGCATTTGTTTTCAGGAATCGCACATTTTCATAATAGCTACCGGCCAAGACGGTTGTATACGCTCATCGATTAATAATTGCAGTTCAAGGTTCGGTGCTAGCACGTAGAGAGGCACATCCGGCGGAGAGTGCATGCGAAACCACTCAGTGGGGAATACGTACATGAAGGAATGTGTGAATGTTTATTATTTGTAATATATAAATAGACAGTTTTCGATGATTCTGCAAAGAAAACGCTCGGTATGCATACATAGAAGTGGGTAAAACGAGTAACACTTTAAAATCTTCAACAACCGAATGGTGAGCCATAACAGATTTGTATGTGCCGTATACGACACGTCTAAGTATATTTCGGGTACGGATGATCTTCTCATGCCGACCTTAGTGATGCAGTTTTTCAAGACGGTTATCTGAAGACCATAAAACATATTACGCGCAGAAATGTTCAAGACTTAATGTCACTGGACGGACCCAAAACTAAACAGCGCCAATTTTTCTCTAAAGAAACAGCATGCCATCACACACTTGAGCGAGCGGGGCTTATGAACTGATTACAGTGCGAGTATCGATTTTGTGGTTGTACATCGCTATCGGTGTGTACGTCATCAGGCGCGACATTAAGCCAATGTCTGCGAACAGATGAATCCGGCATGCAATTTCCGCCACACGAACGTCACTTTAAAATTTTTATTTCGACAAACGCGGTACGAGACCATTGAGGTACGCGAATAAATCAAACTCACGTCCAGTTCACATATGTAAAACGGTAGGGTACATACCGAGTACATAAGGATTGGTGTACAACGTGCAGCAACTACAATAGAGGTAAATTCAGGCTAGGCAACAAGGCAGCAGGCTAGGGTGAGGGCATTGAACCGATTCACAACTGTACATCCTACTTATATTCATCATGCGCCTGATCTTACGTCGAAAGTCGCAAGCAGTTACGGAACGATACCACACTCATTCGTTGAGGTTAAAGCTGTTCTGCGTACAATTGGTGCTTCAACAGGTGCTTAGCGATAACGACTTACAAAATAAAGTATCGCAGAGTAAATTTCTACAGAGAACGGTCAAGCTCTGTGCGGGCTTTAATTATCAGCTAATGGTATCGGAACTATAGGGATCAATGGGTGAATATCGCAGAGGGTTTTCAGGCAAGATAAATGTTAATTATATTTATTTTCTTTAAACTGAGTACGCATAAAGCATTGATGCTTATACTGCTATCAACATCATGCATAAGGATGTTTTCGGTTCAGGCAGACGCAGCCTACTACGTACATGCTTCAGAGCATAGTCGACAGATGCACGTAGTGTACTCGTCGTGGAAGTCCCTATCCGAACAGACCAGGTGATGATAGCCATGAACTATGTATCTGACGTAGATGTGGCGATTTTCACATGCAGAAGATCCAACCTCCCAACGGGCTTGTTCAACGCAATTTTTTTATTCCGGGGCACAGCATTCGAATAGTCCTGTACGTAGCGTGTTCAACCTCGATCGAATTGTCTCAACAGCCGGGGCGCTTTTTGACATTAAGTACACAAAGCGGCTTTTTATCCACATAGCAAAATACTCGCATCATGTACATTGTGAAACACCTCTTAGGCAAAACAACTTATTCTGTAAAGACCATAAATTAGCCTTAGAACAATCTTGAGACGGAACAGTGCTACTGCCGTCGGGGCGGGCAGTCGCCAGGCATCGCCTACCTCTTTATAGAAAGAAACTAGAACTGTGTGCACTGTCTCGACGATGTGCGCAGTGAAGATCGTCCTAGCATAAGGCAGTGTAAGCCCGAGATACCGGAAAGAGTTGACAAATTCCCAGGGTCCCGCAAACGTATTACGTCTTTGGCAGCCAATCAACTCTAAGTACTCTTATCTGAACTTCACAGGCTTGGTCTTCATGGCTCTATTTCCAGCCCTTATAGAACAAGGGACACCTTTGCCAGAGAAGTAATGCCCTTGATGCACCCAGGTCCTGATGAGCGACCACTTATGTCATCTGCATACATCACAACTATGGTATTTCGGCACTCCTGTCAAATATAAGCGATAACATCGGCAGCAAAGCAGAAATCTAAAGGAGACACTACTCCAGTAGATCCCCTTGCGGGGTTCCCACATTTTGCTTTATCTGCGACACATCCTGCTCACCCGGTACCAGTAAAGAGTTCTCATAAAAAAAAGCTCAAAATTAAGCTCAAACGAGAGGCACGAACTCTTGCGTTATTTTTTCGACATTGAAGTGTCGAAATTACTTGAATAAGAGATCTTGAGATGCGTATCTGTCTAAAGTATTGGATTGCATTACGTCCTCCTCAAACTCCCTAGAAGCCCGATTGCTCCGGCGGAAAAATCTGGTAGGCCACGCACTCGATTCGTTCTATACCCGATTTGCAGAAGATTCTTTCAGCGTTTTGTCAAACGCTAGATCGTGGTATGAACTTGGCTCTCGTCTGACATAGCCAGAATTTCCCTTAATGCCAGGCGATTTCTTAGGCCCCTGGCATTTGTCTTCTTTTTATGATCTCGTTGAAGAAATCACCAAGATAGTTTGCCAAGATTGCCTCCGACTGCAACCAATGCTTGTAGTACACCTAGGTCTAACCCCACATTCTGTTCTCCCATAAGGACGTGATTTATTCCGTCTACCACAAAGGGCAGAATTATTATATCCTTGTTCCAATGTGAGCGGGCACCCATACATTGGAGCCACACGTGCCGTTTCGCAATTATATATAAGACCGATTAAGTAACTCGTTACCTGTTAGTTGCTGAGCAGGTCGTCGCCATTCCCTCCCCCTCCCACGAAGCTTACACTCTTTCGAGCTGTCGGATTTAATCCCGCCTAGTATTCACGCTTGTGCTCATAGAATAGCCTTTTGTAAGCTGCTTTTCTACTGTTGAAGTAGTGAGGCCTGCGTCTGGCTAGCAGCTGCTGTGCTTTAACCTTTACGTTGGCGAGCAATCTGAGCAAACCTCTCTGTGATCTTGTTTGCCCCGGCAATATTCACCTAATTATGCACTTCCTATAGTTCTCTCTAGCAGTTCACAACAGGGTTCCACGTCCTGGCCCATCTCGAAGAGCTCCCAACTGCTTAAAGTGAAAAATATACACGCCTTGTGGCGAGTGTGGATCACATCGCTGTTTTCCCCAAATATCGGGGTATTTACGACTGCTAGCACTAGTAGGTGTACACACTTACATACGTATTGTTTTTGCGTGCATTTGCAGATCTGACCAAGTTATTTAATCAACTTTATCGTTAGTAGCCCTACTATTATTACGGGCATTGAAGTTGCCACAGACAATGGTTGGGTCCGTAGACAGGTCGAAACCAGATATACCAGAACTTACCGTGTTGGCGGCATCTGCCGAGTCAAGATTTTGGGTGACCTAGGAGACGAGTATGTTCACCCTTATAATCGAGAGGTCTACATAGAAATCATTTTTCTTCACGCATTGCGCGGGTGGTCTACGTTTACGTAAGTAGATTGATGAGCCACTTATTGATCTACTACGGCTTTCCGAAGAAAGAACTCCCAGCTGGCCAGGTATTAAGAAGGCCATCAGCAATATCTGCGTATTGTGTGACTCTGAAGAGGCAGATATCGTAGAGCATACAGTTTTGCAGTGTGATATGATGACTTCGGCGGCGGCATGGTGGGAGGCTACGGACTTGTTCGGACGAACTGTTTACAAAATGGCAGAACCCCCCCATTCAACCGCAGGTAAACATACGGGAAGATTGTAGCGCAGGTAAACATGCAAAATGATGACGCACCCTCACATAACGGCTTACAAAATCCCCCAATCCAATCGCAAGTAAACATGCCGTATGATAGCGGGGTAATGCCAAAGTAATACCGAGCCTAGGGGGTTAGGGAAAAAAACTGGGTTTAGTGGGTACGTGAGTCCCACAGAAGCAAGCTGCTAGTAACGCATGAACAATATCATGCATTCCCAAAATAAATCTCATACAAGTAGAACTCCAGCTGGCGGAACCATAACAATATTGTCATGCAGTTATCCCGCTGGTGCGTCTCCATAAGGAATACGATGTCAACCGACGTCATTATATCAACTGTTTTTTTTTTATTATCTCAAAGTTTCCGTGAAGCAGCCATAATGGTGTCCCCGTCAGCATCCCTAGACCTGTCCAGTCACCTGCGAGAAGCCGAACCGTGACGCACCGTAATGCTTTTCCATAACAATTTTCTCGTATAGAGCACAACCAGTGCAACGATGAAACAAAATATTTTTGGACCCAAATTCATTCTTGCTGCACTTCGCATTATCGCCGTCACTCAGCACTACACAGAACAATCACCCTGCGTTCGCATTTGGAAAACGACCTTCACAAAAAGGTTCCCGTCGACGAACCACGTGTGTAAGTTGATAGTGTACGTTTTGGCCGCCAGCCATGCTGCTCTTAGAGCGCTGAACCTGCCCGGCCCGGTATGCGCTTTGAGATTGCCCACTACGTCAATTGTGCTGCCTTTTTGCATACGAAACTTTGTTATGCCGTTCCTCCTCCGTTAGATGGCGACAAAACCTGCGTTGTCCTCCACGTAATTCCACGCCTCTGTGATAGTCTCCACTGGTCATGTTGTAGTCGGTGTAGCTTCTCTTGCTGTTGGCGTATTGTCATCCATCGGCTTATTTATTTCGAAGATAGTGGCCGTGTTTTTGTTGTTGTTGTCGTTGCCGCCGCTATCGCTACTGCTGGTGTTAAGTTCAGCTGCTGACGCGTCTATTGCAGGGGCAAAACATTGAAGTTTTCGCCTACGAGCATGTAGGCAACGTGCGAAGATTGTCCGGGGTGACAAGACAGGGTGTGGAACTACCTCACGCTGGCGAATTGAACCAAGCTTGAAAGTTGTTTCGCATTTTTATTGTATACGAAGCAAGTGCTTTGCCTTCCTATTCGAGCAAGGAGCCACTTTATCTGTATCTCATGTCAGGCTATCCACCAGCTACTAAAACAATCCAACTAAGGCTGAAGATTCCGCGTACAGTACCTTACAAACGTTTTGTTTCGAAGTGGGAAGCTCAAGTCGAACGGGCTAGACGGGAAGTCGGGGGTTGGTTTGGTTTTTGTCTGGACCTACATATGACAGTCGCTACGTATACACCAGGTACATAATGCATGATTATCACTACCGGGTGTGCTTAAACGACGCCTTTAACGAGGAGTATGACTTGTGCACCTGCCGGTTCTGCCTGCAGAGGTAAGGCAAGTACCACGCAGTAGAATGCACAGCACTAGAGCAAAAATCGTTGCGCTCTCGCTAAGCTAGATAAAGCATTATGAAGAAATTCGTATAACTGTATATAATATTTAATTTTACTAAAATAAGCAAAATTGAATTAAATTGAAGACAATAAAGTTAGACGTGTGCTTTGCTCGTTTTATTTTCGTTTCCATACCAGCTGATCTCAGACAGTGCAGCTGGGTTTTGCAGCGAAGCATTTTGAAATTTTCTCGCAGAACGAGGAGCTTAACCCCGTCGTTCTGCTTTCATTCATCCGGCTGCAATGGCCAAACTGAGCGGACAGTCTAAACGCTATAAAAAAAGTTTCAAAAGGTCTGCTCACCGGGAAAAACCTGTCGACTTCAATGGTCTTCTTTTGCTACGATTAATAAATTATGTATCGAGTGCGACGGGTGTTAGCGCAGCATCACTTATTTCCTGCGATCGTTATGCGACCGTTTATCCTTCGCATCAAGGCACTTATAGGGTGAGCTTCTAGACGAAGAGTGTTTTTCAAGTAGTGCATGCTTAAGGTAATTGTTAGACCAGTTCACAGACTAGTGTAAAGATATATTTAGTACAAGATAAAGGACAAACCAAAGTTGGGGCCTTGGTCTTGCGTCGCAATTTTTCCTAGTACTGCAACGGCTATGTATCGTAAGATATCGATAGAGAATCCATGGCAGGGATTTGGCAGGTTTGTCATCTGTTCATCTCCAGTGTCAGCCGCCAGTCGTTTCGACACTTTGCATCGCATAGACTAACACATGGCAAAGTTTATTGGGTCGCGGTGTCATCGGGGCCCTGTGCACCTCTAAAGTAAAACCACCATAGTTAACATGTCAGGACAGCGAATGTCATCTCTCAGTGGCTCAGTCGGTCCTTGCATGCGTGTGCAATCCCGTCAAATACACAGGTCGGGCACGAGTGTTGTTGATGGTTGCGTTGCTCAGACATTGCCAAACTCTTTCACTCTCTTCCTCATTTGCGGTCGTGAAAGGAAAACTATGATATGAGCCTTTGTGAACTTTTACAATTCGCAGTTCTTGAAGTCAAAATCGAAACATAAATGAAACACACGCGAGCTTTAGTAAACTCTTCACCGTACCCTGTGTTTTTTTTGTGGAGGCCAAAATCAACAAACATAACCGCGTATGCAACGCAAGCTCTATATGCAAAAAATCCTAGCATAGACTCGCTAAAAAGTCGAAAATATAAAAATGTGCAATAGCACTCACCTTTTTAACACGGAGAAAAAAATCTTGGTTTGGAGGGATAGAAATATCCTGATACCAATATGGTAGTTAGCAGCTTGTTTCCGTAGGACTATCTTAGAGTATCATAACTCTGTAATTGGCTTTCCTTTGCAGTGTCTTGCAGCTGAATTAGATAAACCATTCAGGAATGACCTTTGCGTTAAAACGCACTTGGCCACTACGTATACACTCTAGAATGAAAAACATTTCTTAAGCTGATTGTTTTCAATTCTAGACCATCATCCGTCCCTTGTGGGCTTGGAACTTAACCTGAGGCATATCTTCAATGCACCGAGGGCCGAACATGTTAAGATGTCTAGGGTTTCTCCAACAGTCCTTATGGCAGCATGGCCGCTGACTATCAGCGGTATGGTTTATCATCTATTCTCAATGAGCATTGCTCAAAAAAATTCGATCAACAACAAGAATCGAACCGGCGACACACCGTTAGATGACGAACCATGAGTAGCGCACTAGTCCCCTAGGCCACGCCGTCACGCATACATTCGAAGATATCGTTATGAATGACGTTTTCTACTTGACTGAGACACACTAAACGCTAGTAAACAATATAATAAAAAATAAATATAATTTTTTTATATATACAGGGAGATTGAATACGCGACATAGGGACTTGTAAACAATTGTAAACAAACAAATTGTAAAACTTGTTAAAGTAAATATTTTTCCTATGGAACATGCTATCTAAGAAGTTTTGTTTCGGAATGAAAGTGATATTAATTAAATCCGTAACACTGGTGTTGTTGCCCGACATAGGAACATAAAGTTTGCGATTGCAGGACAAATTCTGCTTCGTCTGAACTAATATAACATCGGCCAGAATATGCTACGTGGTCGTTCAGGAGAGAATTCGTAAACAAAATATTTATTTTATTAGATTTCACGCCCAATACCGTAAAAGCATAACCCTACGACCGTTTGCAGCGCTCTAAACTAACACATTTAGGCAAATTCGCATTCATGTCGATTATTTGGTACGAAATCTATGAAAATGCGAGCCGTGAGTTGCGGAGTAATTAAGATTCTTTGGCGGGCATGTCGAAGATTGAGTGCATGTATAAATGACCTACTCAGATAACTACCTCGTCCTAGCTCTAGAGAAGCACTCCACTAGGGATAAAATGTGTTTATTCATTGCGAAGCAGTAAACTACGCATCAGAAGCTAAACACAGCTGGCACATCTTTGCTAGTTTTGTCCTTGCATGGTTTTAATTCATTCGTCTACCTACTACTGGCTACGAGTTATTAGAAATCTCTTGAAACAATAGATTTGACAACCCATCAAAAGCAGATGAGAGTCAAGTTTCGCGATATATGTGTTGATCAGGGATAGATTCAAGCGGGTCCAATTGACTGGACGTCGCACCATATTTTAGACTCGAAGCCGACAGATGATGCGTGGAAAGCAATACACGATTCAGCTGCCATTGTGCGGAAAACGAGCTTGTTACTAGCTAGCGACCAAACACACATATTTAGCTACGGGTAGGTGCAGGTTTTACCTGGTTCGAAAATGATTGCAAGCAAACCATTCAAAGATGTGCTAGTCTTTGACTGGGTGGGAAGCTTACCACTGATCAAGGCGAAACGGTCGAGCTACCGTAGGAGGTGCTGAGAGGTATATGAGACTAGCCTTCACCGCTGAACTGGTATGTGTCAGTCAGCGCAAGACACACACGTAAATCCGTGTCGACATACCTCTAACGAGTAAGTAGACATCAAATACTCTCTTCTTGCCGCCCGTGTAATTAATCAGTAATTATCGCTACGAGCAACGAGTCCAATCAATAGTCGATATCGAATGCCACTTGGAAGGTGGCCCTGGCGACACCTATTAACGAGGGTCTCGGCAGCCTCTTTTTTTGCCTCATGTGCCTGCAGTGTATGTATGTATGTCTGTCTATTAATCAATGTATTCCTCTACGTATGTGTCTATCCGTGACAAGCCGAGCCAAGCGTGCCGCGGACACATTGATTTACCTTAATGGGCAGAATTTCTGATAGTGGGCTGTTTCGCCGCATGCTGTTTGGCACTTACACCTGAATAGCTGCTGCTGTTGTTGTTCTCGTTGTTGTTGTTGTTGTTGTTGTTGTTGCTGCTGCTGCTGCCGCTAATCTTGTCGCTGCTGGGTGTCATTACCTTTTGGCACTTCCACCTGAACAGTTGTTGTTGTCGTCGTTTTTGTTTTTGTTGTTGTCGTTGTTGTTTTTGTCGTAGTTTTTGTTGTTGTTGTTGTCGTTGTTGTTCTTGTTCTTGTTGCTGCTGCTGCTCTCCATCTTGTCGCTGCTGGGTGTCATTACTTTTCGACACTTACACCTGAATTGTTGTTGTCGTCGTTGTTGTTGTTGTTGTCGTTTTTGTTGTTGTTTCTGTTGTTGTTGTTTTTATGGTGTTGGTGATGTTGTGGTTGCTGCTGCCGCTAATGTTGTCGCTGCTATGTGTCATTACTTTTCGATAGTGTTCGTTGCCTCTCCACGCTCGTTGAAGGTCCGCGTAATGTATAATGAGCGCGTCTCAACGACGGGCGGGATATCTTCTTCTACTCGTCTGGCAGGTCGTGCGTTGCCGTAGTCGGCACCATCTCATTCACAAATGGACTCGGGTCATCGCCTGCCTCTTTTCCATCTTGCCACCCAACCACTGGACGGACTCGTTGCTCTTCTTCCTACGCCACAGAGCCGCCAAATGCAACAGCAGCAGCACCTGCAGCTGCGAAGCGCCATTAAGGACTACGATGATGACGCCGTCGTCACCCCTCTACTTCTCTCGCTAGAGATGAGCAAGATTGTGTGGTTTGTGTGTGCGAGTGCGCGTGTTAAGCCCACTAATTAATACTTTGACTAGGTAGGTCTAATCATAATACGTAATCGCCGCACTTTGCTATGAAAAGCTCGAACTCTAGGCCCTTCAATGATGCATATATATATATATATATATATATATATATATATATATATATATATTCATGTATATATATATATAGTCCCAGCTTCTGAAGCAGCCAATGTGTATTTACAGGGTCTCCGAGAATCCGTCCAACAAATTTTGTGATTTAGTACAACTCAGCAAAAAAAATCATCTCTCTAATGGAACAAGGAGGCGAAAATTTATTTTAAAAACTGGATAAATAAGAGCGAAAGCCAAAATACAAGCATTGCAAAAAATTTCATCTCTTGAGAATGATGTTAAATAAAACATTTGTTCTGTTTTGAGCTGAAGTAGAATACAATTCAATATACAAAATGTCTCCAAACACGCAGGTATGATCGCTCTGTCGATAGGATGTTTAAGGCTCTCGCAATCGCGGATCGCCCCTTTGTGCCATCGGCAGAATTTATTTTTTCGCCTAGTTGTCTTAGACCCCAAAGTTTATTAGACGCATTCTGAGAGACCCTATATATGTATATATATATATATATATATATATATATATATATATATATATATATATATATATATATATATATATATATATATATATATCGTCCCTAAACGCATACCCGATATTTGCACGCTGTAGACTCCATTCACGCGAAGAAGCCGTGTTGCATGTACTGGATCATGCGAGCGTCTTTGTTTCACCTCCTCCGTCGATCCCATTTTCTAGAAATCCAGGTCGTCCGAGTTAAAGAGACCTTGGAGAATACCTGCCCGGGTTCGGCAGTTAGATTTAATTGCCACCACATCGGATGAGCTGAAAGCCTGTCTGGCCTTGTCAGCCGTATAATGACGGCAAACATCTTGCGGACTGTAGAAAAGAACCTCCTGATCACAGAACGGTGGAAATACTGGTAAGCTAAATTTCTCTGATCGTTAAAAACTCTAACTAATTCTGAACGATGTACATTTCGAAATGGCTTTTAACTATCATCGTATGGTATGTGGGCGCGACTTGCCAGCGTTGCTATGCGCACTATAGTAATGCTTTAAAGATGGCAATGAGCAAGATGATGGAGATTTTTGTAAGTTATTTGGTGTATATATATATATATATATATATATATATATATATATATGCCTTGTTTTTACCTATAATGATTGTGTATTAGGAAAATGCTGTACAAGTGGAATACTTTGTGTGTATGTTTTCAAGCGTGTTGTCCCATTTGTTGGTGTCGGCGTAGTAACCGACGCACCAAATGCTAAATAGGAGGTTTAAGGATAATATCCATTAAGGTTATCTCTTGTAAATAATACAAAATATATTCCAGGCTGTGTTGAGAATAATTTTGCCTCGTTGTTTAACTCATCTTTTCTTAACAATTTTTATTTACCGAGAATCTAAACGTTGTAAAACGCAGTTTTTTAATAAAAGACGTTTTTATTTGACTTTGAATATAGTTTGCCACAATATATTTTACACCGTTCTCTGTATGACTCTCAATAATCGATTTGTAGCACGTTATCTGGGTCTGTCCAAATACTAAACTGTAAAGCACTTTATATATATATATATATATATATATAAATAGTGACAAAGCCGTCGTTTTCATCCCATGATGAATAGCGCTTTCCTTTCATCTGTATAACGAGCTGAGCGAGGGTGTGTCAGCCTTTAAGGTCGTGTTTTTTGGCAGAGCAGCTTGAGAAGTAACCCATGCTGCTGCTACGTAGTCGCCAGACTGACTACGACAGCACAAACAGACAAGCAAGGCAAGGTCAGGGCATGCACTGTAGGGTGGCCGAGATTACAAAGTGCATCCGCTATCGTTAGTGACTGAGTGTGGGTCTGTGGGTTTTTAGTGGCGTCTTTATTTTTTTGATTCCGTTTAGTCGATCGCCTCACACCGATTGACTCCATCACGGTCGGACGTTTAGTCGATACTCGCTTGGCATTTGTTGCCTGTCGACTTATCGGGCCATCGTCTGTCGTCCTGTCAGGCTGTTAAAGCAGGAACCTGCCGTAAAACTTGCTCCAGACGCCACATACGTCATCGACAGTACGTGTTGTTATTTGTATTGCATTTCTTTTTTCGGGGAGGTTCGTGCCCGTCACGCCTTTTGCACTCGTCTGCTCAGGCTTGATTGTCGTCGTTGGGAGGATTCCTCCATTTGCCTGAAGCTATCCTGTCCTTGCTGGTTTGTTGGATAATATATCGGAATAAGTAGAGTCGCTTCTGATTCACTGCTACATTTGTGTGGTTGTCGGCAGCAGCGGTAATTGTTGTCACCATTACTTATGTTGTAAACTTTGTGTCTATCAATGTGCCAGCTGTGCTTGTAGCAAGCTTTTAGTGGCATTGCCCTACTGCCCCCGTTACTGCTATCCTGCACACATATCGTGTCTCGTTTGTCGCTGCTGCTTGTTGTTGGTACATTACTTCCATCTCATTGCCCACTCCAATACGTGTATCGTTTGCTTATGCAGCCTTTGCGCGTTGACAAGCACGCCCACAGATTTACGGGACATGGTACGTACACCATATGCAAGGGCGTTTCTCAAAGTTCGCGGAAATCTGCACGACCCAGCAACTGTGGCAACCAATTTAAGGTCACGCACTGATTCGACTATGCTGATCGAAAAAGTGCTACCTCTGCTTCTGATCTTTCAGTACTACTGCCGTGTCATTGGAACTGACAAGGGGCCGGCTGCAATAGGGCGAATCGACGCAAAAAATGCAACGGCTGACTGCAGTGCTATGCGATGACCCTGTAATTGGAAGGCTGGCTGTGCGGACGGATGGAATGTATGCTTACGAAATTGACGATGACGACAGTTACTGTACAGTAACAACGCATCGACGGGTAGATCATTAGCAGGCGCACATTAACGGCGCCCTCTATTAAGTGTACACTTCAAAAGCTCGGAAATTGTGCCCACTCGTATTGCTGTTGTTGTTTTTACTTTTAGTATTATTGTTGCTGTTGTTGCAGCCGCCATCACTAATCTTCCCTTCACCATGCTACAGCTGGTGTATGATCTGCTTCTTCATACTAATCAGGACTCCTTTCGGCCCTCCTTATCCGTCCTTCTCCTTCGCCGTACTTTATCTGTTCGTTCGTCCCTAATCCTTCAGAAGCAGCAGTCGCGAACCATTCCAATGGACGGTGCAAGTTGTCTCTCCTCTCCGCAATCCTTTTCTTGACCACCACCGTCGCCGCAGTCGTCGTCATAGACTTTAACTTGACATGAAAAGCGGCGGAGCCGGCGACACAGCCACGATGTCGGGCCACCTGGCTTTGCAGGGAAGAATGTTCTCGAAGAAGCAGCCGAAGCAAAATACGAAGGCGACGACGACGACGGCGACGTGGAACAAAAGTCTGCGGGAAGACCGCAAAAGTTCAAGATACATTCCCGTTTTCTCTGCATGTATGTGTCCGTCTCTTCCTCTTCTCTCTCTTTCAGCCTATCCCTCCCTCGGCTCGCTTTTCCTCCCCTCCTCTCTATCTCTCCCTTTATCGCAATTCCCCTCTCCATCGTTCGGTCCCGCTCCCGCAATGTTTGTCGCACATTCAAGCTACTGCTTTGCTTCTGTCGTTAGCTTTGTCGGCAACTTTGGTTTGGCGGCAGGCACGCTCGCTTGACTTTACGTTGTCGCTGTCGTCGTCGTCGTCGTCGTCTGCGCGTGCGCGTCAGTTAGACTTTTGTCATCGCGTTTGCCACGCAGACGCGGGCCGCCAGGCAAACTTTATCCCGGCCAACACTGTACGAGAGTATGGGGGGCATACCGTCAGTCGTGCCTGACGTCGAACGACCCACCCACCGAGAGACGCGGAACAACTGCGTGCGTGACGGTAGCAAACATTGAATAACGACGGCGATGGTTCGATTGCTTGGTAAAAGCGATGACAATGATGATTTTCGGGCTCCAACGCTACTGCCGGCCCGGCCCCACCGTCCAAGAGACTTCTTCACCTCAGTGGTTGTCTTCCTCTTCTGCTGTTTCTTTTTCAGAAGGACAATGCACATCGAGCTCGGCTACCCTCTCGGTGACGAGGAAACGCCATCAACGCCAACTCGTCATGTACCACCGTCTACCGTCAGCAATAATCGGCACAAACCAGTATCTAGGACGCCTCCCTCCTTGTGGTTGCGCTTGCTTGCACCTGTGCTAGCATTGATTTGTGATGAGGAAACAAATTCCTCCGAATTCTCGTCGGCCAGCCTTCAAACCGAAGCGGCTGTGGCTCACGCTAGCTTTCGGAAACGTCGCATGTGCCACTCGCTTACTGAAGACGGGCGCTATTCTAGTCGAGAAACAATTCTGACTAAGACCAGCTTCTTTCTGACAAGACACCGATGGACGCCTACCATTCAAAATACACAAACGGCCAGTGCCTTTGTGACTCTATATACTCGAATATGCATATGCCCCATAGTCGACGCTGGTTCGCTGTTGAGTAATATTTACTTAAGGAAGTTACAATACTGTTAGTTACTAAACATTTTCAGTTTGCTACGTGAGCAACCTCAGCTTAAAAAATCATCAAGCGACCTCAAAAACATGTCAAACGACCCCATACGAGGTGGTATCGCGTATGTTACAGATTTTGAAGCTTTTCACACTCTACGTGGTCCAAGTGCTGAAACGGAGGCGCTTTTGAGCTCCTAAAGATTACGACAGGGCAACGCTATCCAACAGATACGGATAACCTTTACCAGTCAACATAGTACAGTATGTATGAAGTATTATAAGCAGTGTACGGAAGTGTGGGAAATAAGTGACTGAAACAAATTTACGAGTTCACGGTAGAATAACAAACAACGGCGCTGTCTGGGCCGCACAGTAAGCATAATGAAAGAGCTTGCTTCCAATGTAATGAAATCATGCGCTGAATCGCTCTTAATGAAAGATCAATGCGCATGCGGCGATCGAACTCCGTAGCTGACTACGGTGTTGCTTTTATTTTTCTTCTCTTTTCTCACAATTGATATGTTCGTATCATATCTTACATACGAGGTGTGTCCAAAAAGTATCGCGACTTTTGAATTTTCGCGGGTTACGTATATTCGAATTTCGATTTTTGTGGCGTTATGTTGGTACTCATGTCTCTCACTTATGCCGACAAGCTCGGCCATTTTGAATGTTCACTTAATTGTTGACAGCTGCTTTGCTTGCACGTGTTTTGGATCGTCTTCGATTTTTACCTATTCAAAAAAATGGATCAAAGAACCTGTATCAAATTTTGTGTGAAAAACGAAATTAAGTGCGCGGATGCATTCCGAATGTTGACTGTGGCATACGGAGAAGCTACCTTGGACCGAAGCAACGTTTATCGGTGGTACAAAATGTTCTCAGAAGGCCGAGAAGATGTGAACGACGAAGAGCGTGCCGGACGCCCGAGCACTTCAACAACAGACGAAAAAATTAATGAAGTGGAGAAAATGGTATTGGCCAATCGTCGAATCACCGTTAGATAAGTTGCTGAGGACCTAAACATATCGATTGGCTCGTGCCATTCGATTTTTATCAATGATTTGGGCATGAGACGGGTCGCCGCGAAATTCGTACCAAAATTGCTCAATTGCGACCAAAAACAGCATCGCATGAACATTGCTAATGAGATGTTGGACTCTGTCCGCGACGACCCAAATTTGCTCCAGAGGGTCATAACTGGTGACGAATCGTGGGTTTATGGTTATGACGTGGAAACCAAAGCTCAATCATCTCAATGGAAGCTGCCGCACGAACCAAGACCGAAAAAAGCGCGCCAAGTTCGGTCGAATGTGAAAGTTTTGCTGACAGTTTTCTTCGATTGCAGGGGCGTGGTGCATCATGAGTTCTTGCCACAGGGTAGAACGGTCAATAAGGAATATTACCTGCAAGTTATGCGCAATTTGCGCAAAGCAATCCGCCAGAAACGCCCGGATTTGTGGAAGAACAAAAATTGGCTTTTGCACCACGATAACGCCCCTGCTCACACATCGTTGCTTGTGCGCGAGTTTTTGGCCAAAAACAACACACTAATGATGCCGCAGCCACCGTATTCCCCAGATCTGGCCCCCTGTGACTTTTTCTTGTTCCCTAAACTGAAGAGGCCCATGAAAGGACGACGTTACGCTACGCTTGACGAGATAAAGACGGCATCGAAGGAGGAGCTGAACAAGATAAAAAAAAATGGTTTTTTGAGAAGTGCTTCGAAGATTGGAAAAACCGTTGGGCACAAGTGTATAATATCTAATGGGGATTACTTTGAAGGGGACAAAATAGATATTCATGATAAATGAATAATTTTGAAAAACACAAAAGTCGCGATACGTTTTGAACACACTATGTACATAGGCGGAAGAGATAGTATATTTTCTATCGCTATAGTCGTCGAATATCAGATCCATTATGCGTACATCGTTCGCCCTATGGGGAGCAAACTTACTTGTACAACTGTACCCTTACTAGTATGCGACAATATACAGCAGGGAACTTTGGAAGCACTGTGATTCGACGTCAGGGTAATTAGTGCGCTCGCACGTATACATGTATCCATGTCTCTCTATGTGCATATGTATGCACGCTAATAAGCGCTGTAGACCACGACTATTATACGTTAGGCTGCAATGTAACCTAGCATGTACAGATACACTGTAAAAGTTTGTATAGATCGACTAGGAAGCCGAACCAGAACGTCGTTTATCAGATCGCGTTTGGTCTATGTGAAGGGATCTTGTAGAGACTCAGGGCCACGGCCGATGTATCGAAGTAATGTCATGCAATTCGGCGCCTGATGGTTTGGAGAGGATTGCGGGGTTCGTGCGTTTGTGGGTGCCACACTTGCCTCTGCTAGCCAGCTGCCGGCGACGCTAGTGCATCATGCATTCCCATAACCTCCTATATAAAAAAATAGGCGACGCTGGTTTGTTAGATGATTTGCTCTCATCTACGCACTCTGTCGGCCGTAGTCCAAGGATATCGTTCCAACCTAGAGGCTATCTTCATAGTTAATACACATGCCTGCATAATAAATCACAAAGAGACGATGGGCTGAGAATAGCTAGATGGCAACCATGAAATAACGAGGATACACATTCATTGTATTGTAATAATAATTATTAATAATAAGGAGGAAACGCGGCATCTATTTTAGGCGCCATGGAGTGAAACAATTATTTAAAGAATTGGCAATAATACGTTCAGACCTCACAATTGTACCATAGTTTAACATGTAATAAATAATAATAAATAATAATAAAAATAATAATACCAAAAAAAATCATAATGATGCCTGCATAATAATCATATAATTCCACTTTTGTTCCAGCTGACATTTTTTGCTAACAGCAGTTGATACCTAGACAAGTCTATTATAAGTTCGGTCTCCTAGCGTTAGTGTGGTTTCGTTGCAGTATACAGTTTTATCTGACCTGCAAACGTGTTACGTAATGACGTGTCAGTTAGGGATAGCTGACAATAAACTGCAAACATAAACATGAGTGTGTTTTGTCTCTCTCGATTGATGAGCATATAGCTTACCAGGGTACCGTATTGCTTACCATCTCCAGCTAGCGCTTGTGAAAGTGGCGACGATCGCTACATGTATATATGATAGCGATAGGATCATTCATACTAAACCGAAAACCAATCCTGGATTTAAGCAGTTTAAAGTTACAATCAATAAATCGCAGGTCTATATATATATATACAGTCTAGATGTATCATAAATAAATCGCGGTCTATATATATATATATATATAACAGGGTACAACATTTGTTCTTTAGAACAACCTTCTTAAAAACATGTTTTAATTCTAACACACGTTCTGCTTTGAGCTAACGTAGAAGTGCAATTTAACAGATGTAAGATTTTCTTTTTAACACGCAGGTTTGATTGGTTTGTCGATAGGATAACTGGGGGTCTTGCGAACGCAGATTTTGTGAAGATGCATCTGAAAAAAAGGCTTGATACAACTACTTTTGGTCTCTCTCAACTCTAAATTCGCTCTCACTCCAAAAGAAGACTAAAAAAATATTATTTTCGCCGAGTTATACTATACCCTAAAGCTTTTTAGACTAAATCTGGGAGACCCATTATATATATATATATATATATATATATATATATATATATATATATATATATATATATATATATATATATATATATATACAATAAATAAGCGATCGGCACATAAATACGTTTATGTTTTGCAACTGTGCTAGTTGATTATTATAAAGTCATCAAAACTACAGCTACAGCCCGTAAGGGCAACGAGTAAGCAGAGGAGGCTATCCTCGACGTGCGCCGAAGATCTCCCAACACATCGCTCGTAAACCCATCGCAGGAGTGCAGGCGTACACAGAGATCTAGGGTTAACGAAGCGTTCGGTGTATAGTGAGACGAATGAGGTTATCGTACGTTTAGGATAACGATCGTGTTTGCGGAAGCCAGCACGACCACGAGTAAGTTCACACACAGGCGTTGCAATCATAACGCCCTCCCTAGCAATTGCCCTAGCGTTGCTGTTATCTAAACTGTAATTTATGTAACTTTGTTTATTTTTGGCTTCTGGCCCGAATGCGACCACGCGTTATTTCCCTCGGGTGCAGTCAGCGGTGCCGTCTGCGTGCATCTGAGGTAGGCGCGCGATGTCAGACTTGCATGGGCAGCGCTCCGTGGCTTGGCGAAATTGTTGCTCATGCTGAGACCGGATTTATGGACGAGCAGACGAAAAGCAGCGCTAAAAAACACGCAGAAGTTAGACGGTGCCATATAGCAGGCGATCCTTTGCATGCCTTCAGTGTCTTACCATTGTACGCTTACACTCGTTCCGTATGTACAACGTACGGTGCGGATTTCGACAGCAAAAGCTCGCTATAGCATAAGTAAAGATGTCCCTGAAGAGCACAGGCTCGAGAAGATGCCGCAAAGCTTGACGCCGCCTAAATGAGAGTGGTTTTTGGCCGTCCCAAAGGAAGCTTTGTGTCTAAATGGCAAAACGATTGTGACGTCTCGTTTTTGGGTGTATATGTATATATATAGGTTTTAGGTGTATATGTATATATAGGTATTAGGTGTATATGTATATATAGGTTTAAGGTGTATAAATATACATAGGTATTAGGTGTATATGTATATATAGGTTCTAGGTGTATATGTATATGTATATATGTATACATTCGGTGTATAGATATGTTATATATATATATATATATATATATATATAACTCCCTACGCTGTCTCTGATGCAGATACTCGGCGGATCTTGGATCACCCGAAATATACGCGGGCTGCGTGCCTACCGCGCTGAATAAACCTGTAAGTCTTGGGGCCCGGCTCGCCCAGAGTCTTAACGGCTAATAGGTAAACGTCACAAGGTATTCCTATGCTGGCATACTGGTAATCTCTTCAACTACATACTAAGCTTCATCGTTTTCCTAAGCCGGTTCTCGCGCTGATCATAGATAGAGCTAGCGAATCAATCTCTGGTCGTTGTCCCACTTTAGCTTCAATCTTCATTAAGTGGGCCAGAAATAGAACAATATATATATATATATATATATATGATAATATCAAATAAAGTCGTATTTGAGCTGTATGCGGAGGTGTGGGCGGAATTAGCACAAGTAGAAACTGTAAAGCAAACTGCCAAGGCCGACAGAATTATGATGTGGAAATATATAAAGGAGGGATAACTATAAAGGGTACAAAAAGCGTTGAATTACACGTTTAATTGGCCGTTAAGGTCTGTTGGCTTTAGCGTTTCTATCGTAACTCGCAGGTACTTTTAGATTGATTTATGTTTATTTCACTCAAATGAAGTATAATATACCAGGTACTAAAAGAGTACCTCTAAAGACGATGGGCCTGATCGCAGGCCGGTCAGTAAGGCTGCTGCGGTTCACGGGTGTTATGGTTGGCTGAGGCTAAATGTGCAAAAAAGACTAATGGATCGACTCACGGTTTAGGGCGTTTGCATTTTAGACATTGGGAGTTCCTGGCCCTCTTGCACATGGATTGATTCCGTATGGTAATAGTTTTCAGTCTTTCGACCGAAAACTCAGCGCCGTTGAGATTTTTGCGTCGGTGGCCTTATGTTAGCGCATAGGGCGAAAAGATACGGCTGAAAAAAAAGTCCCTTGCCTGTGGCCAATTAACCAATAATCGTAGTTTCTGCGTTAAACTTTAACCAATAACCTCTGTAGTATCAAGCCCGGTGGCGTGGTGCTTTAGTCTGCGTCCTCGCAACCGGAGGAGAGACATAGGTGCGCGGGTTTGAGCTCCGCCGCTGCACATTTGTATTTATGGGAGTCCGTCTATGAAGCAATGCGAAAAGCAGTCTTGTGGACGTTAAATCTTGGCTGAGGGTCAGCCCGAAAACTTACCTTAATAGCCTCTATAGTAAAAACTGTCATGCCCTTGTCACCAGTCGCCACAGCGACTCTAGTTCCCAGCTCCGCCAGAAGACTCCGTGTGAATTTTGTCCCATTAGTCCCAATGTCTTGACGGCGACCGGTGAGACGATGATATTTTACTCCAGTTAGCGATATTTAGCCAGCTTGCGGTCTTCTGTGAAGCGAGCGGCTGCTTCGATCCCCCGAGCACACAATGCGGCTAAAGTGCAAGACACGATGACGTCATACACGAGACACTTGACCTAAATAAACGTGAAATCTGCCGTAGAGCTTGAGTTATGTTTCACCTCCGCTAGAACAAAGGGGACAGTCCGTCGAGATAAATTCCGACCCACTCCCAGAGCTTCCCCCTTTCCCACCGTCAGAGGACTTTACAGAGATACAAAACCTTCTCCTCAAATATTAGCTAACTGATAAACAATATGCGGGCCTCATGCAAATAGAATGTCCTGCGCGCACGTTTACTGCCAGCAGTTCCTAGCAAGGTAAGTATCTTAACTGACAAGCTTTTAACAAAAGCCTTACTGCTGTGACAAAGGTCCGATAAAGACGGCCGCCCCATCGACCGACTAGGCGCCGCAATTTCCCGAACTGCAGGATGCACTGCTGCACCTTAATGAAGGGGAGTCTATTTTCCTGCAGAATTAGGTCATCCCGGCAACTGAGGGAGTTGAAAAACTCAACCCTAAATACGAACACTTTACGCAAGGATGATCCCGCACACTGACGATAACGAAAACGGGTTCTCTGTGCAGGTCCTAAGAGAAGCAGTGACCAGTCTCTGTCGCTTCCTTAAGACAAGGGATATCCAGGTAGCGGCAGTGGCCATCCCGACAACAGCCGATATTGCTCTCACGAGGAATGCCTTGGAGCGAGTCCTCGTAGAATACTCAGGAATTACCCTGGAAATCCGAGTCAAAGGTCGGAAAATAGAAGAAGCTCACGACAAAAGAAGAGAAAGCAGGCTAACTCTACCTTTGCAGTTGCCGTGAAGGTAGGCAGCCCTATGTTGATGCTCTACGTGCTCTCAGGAACAACACTGACACAACCTTTTTTGTCAATCTTGTTTTCGCCCAGCCTATTTTTTCCCACAAAACGGCAACGCTTTTTTGGCTAAATTATACTCGCCTGCAGAGAGCATTAATAAGGAAAGTACCTCATCTGACTGAATACTCCGCAGTGAAAATCTCTGCATTATTAGAGGAAGCGTGCCAAGAATCCAGCTCCCGCCAACTTCCTAAGATAGCCAATCGTCCTCCCCGTGCTTCTGCTGAAATAGTCAGATGGCCGAAAAGTGGGAACACCTGGAACCCTTCGTGTGAGGAGGTCGAAGAACTAGCAAACCCCCTGGGGAAAAGGGTACAAGATCGTGTGTAACAAAGTTCGCCTGCTCCTAAAAATTCATCCGAGGTTATTCAAATGCATGATGGACAAGCCGTGTTATGGCCTCACTAGTAGACAGCATTATGTTACACGCCGAACTATTAGCAAAGCGAACGACTACTGGAGCTACAATACGCCGCCTCTTCAACAAGACTCAAAGATCTATGGCAATCACGATAGCACAAGTACGCGGCACGGGTTCCACAGCACCCATACAGGTCCTCTTCAGACAAATTCTCTGTGACTTAGGAGTTAAATATCTGCCATTAAGAAACCCTTTAATTGAGAGCCAGACGGATGGAACACCAATCAGCAGAACAGACACCCTAAGCAAATAGAACCAACAAATTCAAGCAGGGCAATTCATCCGGGCCATCTTGGACACTGGTCAAAATCAATACTACCTGATCTTAAAAATGATTACAGCCTCGCTTGCCTCTCCGCTCGCGCGACTGCTACAGGCCACGGTCGTTGCTTTCAGCAATACCTACACCGCATTGGTAGAACGTACTTTGTCGTCCTGCCGCCTGTGTAATTCAGGGGAGGCTGACTATGTAAGGCAGTGCTATGAACGCTGCGCTTTTTTCGACACTGAGCAAGGGCTACGAGAGCCACACTTGATACTATCTCGGAACCTACGACTAGGGAAACCCCTGGAATGCGAAGCCACTGTAGAGGCGCTCCTCAAGGATCACGAACCCTGAATTATGATGAGAAGACTCGCAGAATTTGTGTCCGAGGTGAAAATATATATATATATATACCATGCTCATATAGGCTGCTCGACTTTGTGCCACCGCACCAAGTCGAGCAGCCTATATGGCAAAAAGAATGGCCAGGTTTAGTAATCTCGAGAAGACAGTACTGCGGCCACCCGCCGACAAGTGGCAAAGTGGACGACTGGATTTTAGTGGTTTTGTGAGGCCCACACTGCCGTAGCTTTGACAACGCCATCCGGTGTGCATTACGCATTTTATCTAATTTCTCTAAAGAAATTTTAAAAAATCATCTTTGTGGTGGTGGCATGTTCTCTTTAAAAGATGAAGCTTGAGTAAGCATCCGATGGTGGGATACTACTCCAACTCCTATCGTTCCAGAGTCGCTGTATTTGAGAGACCCAAGATGGATAGAAACAGCAAATTGCGACGTTATACAAATTTCCATCCCTCTGAGGATGTCGATAGCAAAGCCTGTAAGCAGGACAATTGCCTAGGCCAGACGTTCGGGATACCCTAAAGGGTACTTCGCGAGATTTCGTCGAACGTGTGAAGTAGGTCCGGTTTGACATAGGCCCATGAGCGACGAAAAAGATACATTAGCCTCGAATTTAACAAGCTTACGCGTAGCAGGTAGAGTGACTTTTTTTTCTAATGTTTATATTCGAATGGTGAGGAGTGTCTTCACCGCTCACTTTTTGTCTGGTGCAGCAAATTGGTATCAGTGTAACTTCATTTCGCGGTGCACCTTTTTAATGTATATTGACCAGTTATGTGTATTGTGCACTCGCTTAGGGGAGACCCACCATCTGGCAAACTACATAGCAGGCACGACTACAAGAACGGTGCCGCCATCGGTAGATAGACGTCCAAACTAACGACCCTCCAGTCAGCACTTTTCGAAATGAGGGCGCCACATCGTCGACAGCAGCGGTGGCCGCTGGCTCTTCGTCAACACGTGGAAAGGAAAACAGCATGAAGAAAAAGAAAAACACGAAGCCAAATCACGACGGCGAAGAAGATGTAGAACGGACAACGGGTTAGCGCCGGTGAAACGGCAGGCGATCATCTCGTCCTAGCAGCCGAAACCGTCGAAGGAGGGAAAAAAGAGATTAGCTTTGCTACGGTGCTGTCAACTCCAGGTGATTACAGCCGCCGCCGCCAACGCGAGTGCTGGGTGTAGCATGACCAACGGGCAGGCACCTGACGACGATACGCTGGTTGTTTGCTAAACTAGTGCCGAGAGCGGCGCTAACGTAACAATGGCGCAGAAGTGACTCCTGATAGCGCGGAAGGATCTGTTTTAGTCGATGATAATCAAGTAAAACATGATGATACTCTAAACGATTGCGATCCAGAGGGCCGGATTAAGGTCGAAACGGCTGGTGAAACCGGCTCTAAAAGTGATTGGTGCTAAAATTGTAATCAAGGAGCGAACTGAGGCAGTTCGCTCTCTCTGGGCCGACGACAAGCAACTTGAAAATTTTCACCATAGAATGCATTGATAAAGCCCGGCACGTCAAACAGAGAAATTAATGATTTCTACTTTTGTCCGCAGTAGTGAACTCGTTATAGTCGCTGCTGATATTGTGGATAGGACTACTTTGCTAAGTTTAACCTTATTCGCGCGTATCCCTTTTCAATCACGAACAATTGACCAAATATGTGTGGGTTAATTGTCTTATGTCTTATCCTAACTTTATTCTCAATGAGCCGCAATGATGACTTAGTTGTCAATGCGCCGCAGTCTCTGGGGGTTCCCGAGGCCGTTCGCGTGCGCTGAAAGACGTCAGGAGAGGCATCGTCTATTTTGCGCCATTTCTTTAGCTTGCTTCGCTCTCTATGCCTGCGCTGCTTAGTAAACTAGTGATAATACTACTGTGTCTCGGATACCTGTCAAAAACGCCATCCGGAGATTTCCTAACAGCTCAGACGGTTTTAGCCGCGTCATCTAAAACAACTTATTAGCAGAGACGGCGAATAGAACCACTTTCTTATTCTAGTATCCGTTTCGTCAATCTTGCAATTGATGAACATTTGCCGGATTTCATGCTGTCTTTTTTTCTACAGTGCTCCGCTTATTGCGTTGTACAGTAAACAACAGTAGCATTAGACCTATTGCCGTTGGCCTGACACTGCGCCGTTTAGTCGAAAAAAATATCATCCTAAAGAACATGCTATACATCGTCGCATTGATTTTTTAGCATCAGCTTGGCTGCGAGACCAGGACAGGCGCGAAAGCGACCGTGCATCCAATAAGGGCATTTTCTGACAGCTAGACGTCTTAGACGAGACCACTTGCTTCAGGCTGTTTGCTTCACCCTGATCATGAATTCGATACTTTAGGGCGCTAATTTTTGACGACTTCTTTGGCATATTTTTAAGTAAAAGGGTTTCTCGTTCGCTGGTGCCCGACTGCGGCTCTTGTACGCTTACCCAGCTTTCGTTATTATTAAATACAAATCAGTCATCACAAGGCTAGAAAACGTAGAGGTTACTGCCGATATAGTCATAAAGGATTCGAATTTCGTCGCTATATGAATGTACTGTAACTTTCGACGAGAAGGAAAAGTCGTTTCGATGTCATTGCATAATTTTAATAATTGAAATAATCTTGCTCGGCACCTTGTAAGAAGAACATTTTAATAGAGTATGAAAAAAAAGCAAATAATGGACATGGCCTTGTATAGAGTTAGAGATAAGGTGAAGTAAAGAAACAACCTAGTAGCCAAAGGTAGTCAAAGACAGGTAAACTTTACGGTAAATGGCACATACCGTGTTGCGTCCAAATGTAGGCCGTTTTTCACCGAGGCTCTTGTAGACGTCCAAGCTATAGATGGTGTAACGACCACCCGTCGTCCTAACGTGTTTCTCTGTTCAGGAGATAATAAGCCCAAATCCAGCATTGCCCCCCCCCCCACGCAAAGCTAAGAAATTGCCCTTTTCTCGCCACTGAAGGCCGATTTGTTCCCCTTCGCCTTCCTCTCTCCTTTTTTGTAGTAGTTGCTATTTTAACGCCATAATAAGACACAGCGAGCCCAATTAGCATCGAAATCTATGAAGCGACATAGGAGCATATCGTACGTAGCGCACTCCATTTGAGAGGGCAACATGTCCGCCCGCTCGCCCACAGCATACTCCAGTGGAAATTGCCAAAACTCCAAGAATAGTAGCAGCTTGGAGCTAAGATCTGAGCGCAATAATAGCCCCTGCCTGACTTAAGGGAAGTCTAAAGGTTATATATATATCCCAATTCTGTAGTTACAAGTGGTTAGCACATTCCCTGTTACATGTGTGTCAACACGGAAATAAGGTTGTATCCCGTGTTTCAGTGGCTTTGCTTGAAAGCTGTTAAAACGCCACGTGTCATAACGTGGTCACCGTGCCAGCCATCAGACAAACAGACGAACAAACATACAAACCAACAAACGCTCAGAAGCGCAGACAAACAGCTGAAAAACAAATAAACAAACAACACGCAACGGCTATGGCTACGAAAACCGTTTTCGACAACGACATCGACAACGATTAACGCCAAAACAGAGGACAACGACATCATCATCCGTGAGATGCTGTCGCTCAACCATTGTCGCCTGGCTGTACGTGTCTAATGCAGTTTTTTTTCCCTAATAATAAATATCTCGTCAACTCACTCACACCTGATGCACGGTCGACTCACGACAAAGTGAACACGGCGAGACGATAAGCGAGTAGCTTGCATCGAATATGCAACGCACGTTGCCTGTACGCAGGCGACACGATCGGTAGGCAAACCTTCATGTCTCGATGGAGATTGCGGCGTTGAAGAGCGTGGTTGTTGTTGTTGTTGCTCTTTATTGCATTTGCACCCCCCCCCCCCCATCAGCCCTCAACAGAAACGTACCTCCACGTCACACACGGCGACTACAACAACAACAACAACAACAAGTACAACAACTAGAGAAAATGGCATCATTATATATTGTAAAAGTAGTTTCAGCAACAAAGACAACAATATTAATGATTTTACTTTGCGGCAAGGCGGCAGCAGCAGCAGCAGCAGCAACAACAACAATATTCCTCATCACCAATAATAACAACAAATAATCATTGCAACAAATGTTTATCCGACCAAGAATATCGTCACTAATATTCGCCACGCAATAGGTATCATGTATCTGCCATTGATACGTTGCCGGTAAAGCTAGTAATTTACTTGTAGCGGTATACAACGTTCGGTTGCAGAATTAGCGTCACCAGCATCATCATGATCATAATCATCCCCAGCACCACAACCATCACATACCACTTACGAAGAGCTTAGTTAAAACGCCGTGTGGAAGCTAGGCATGCGCGCAGAAGACAGGCCTGCGTCTTCCGAACGCTTACGTCAGCGAGGTGCCCCTCCAGGTTAGGCATGCGTCACAAAGTTTGTACTTTTTCGGGCCCTCACCCAACGCACCCGAAAGCTGACATGCCTGCCCCGTCGTTCTATTACTAGATCAAATTAATGTTATGTCAAAAACTAAAAATAAAATGTATATAAAAAGTAAAACTATTTATTTTTACTTGTTTATTTAACTTATATATATATATATATATATATATATATATATATATATATATATATATATATTAAAAATAATAAAATCGGTTTAATATATTCATCTGCTAATACAGCTTTAAAATTCCCAATCTCTACATATTTTTGACGAAATCAGTGCGTAAAAATGTTTAAACTACTACTACTAAATTTACCGAGGATGATTGTCACGATCTTGTATGGCGAAACGGATCACATATAGCATTCTGCTATGGAATATACATATATGGATTGCTAGTCTGACTAAGTTTCGGTAGAAGGAACCACGCTCTGCTGTCTGTGAGACTGTGCAGCAGAACACCGGCAATTGCAGTGCCTGTTGCCAAGCGGAAATGCCTATTCTGCCACACAGAATCACCGTAGTTAAAGCAGAATCTGCCATAATTGATGCCGCTTATCGACACTTGACTACTACCCACATGCTCTCGTTACGCCGTGTATTCAACCGCAGCAGGGTTGCTGCTCGATTTCAATCACTTTGCGCTGCTTAATTATTAGGCTGGAAGCTTCGACTCAGTTCTCAGCGTTGCAGGAAGGGTATCTGCGTTCAAGAGAACATCGACAGTCGCAGACATTGCGAGCACAGTTGTTCCCAAAAAAGAGTTGTTTGTTTATTCGCTTGAGTTGCTAGTCAAGGTAGACTGGTTGGCCGGGGTTTATTGTTCGATGTGATTTCCCTTTTTGTTGATGTTGGATATAGACACGCGGTTGGTCGAGAAAGCGGCGTTGGCTTACTACAAATGTCCCGGCCTACCACAAATGTTCTGTACAGAGCAGCAGCGGCGGCGGCGGCGATTCTGTATCTGGAGCCTGCTGTCGTTTGCATGTATAGACTATTGGGGTCTACGAAAAATCTATATCCTTTGACAATAAGTCCGAATCGCACTCAAGCTGTCATCATAAACAAACAAAGCAACAGTTTGTCTTGGACTATAGTAAAGTGTGCCTTAAATGTGCACCGCTGTTTGTCGCTGTTTTTCTTTCGCGCAAAAGGGGAACTGATGCCCCTTCTTTAGCTGGACGAAGGTCGAAGCGTACGTGTGGAAGAAGGGAATCACGTGGCAGAACGGCAACAATGGAGAATAAACAAATGAGTTGCTTCCGCTCTGAGAGTATATACAGGCGAAGTTGCTAAGTGATGTGCTCCGCTTGGGTGGACAGCAAGCAATCTAACTGGGCTCCTGACAGTGGCACTGGCATTACGTGGACACGCCACAACAATTGTCAGAGCTACAGGTATTGTTAGCATTACGCAAGCAATGTGAACACAGATCAAAGTATCTTCCTTTGAGTGGTATTAACACTATGGCTAGACCGACGAGGCACGCAAGTCCTTGCCGCCTTCTGAGCACTTTCTCGTATTACGTAAAGAATCCGTGATGTCGTGTCACGAGAAACCGTAGCAGCTATGTCTTACGCCTACATTCCAAGTAAGACTAAGGCTGAAAGTGAATTTTCAGTCGACCTCGATAGTGTCTGCCCTATTATTGCCGATTTCTTTTAGAAGTCGCCCAAACACGCGTGTAACGGCGCTGGTCCTCTTAGAGTCTTGACTGCCGGGGGGGTGCAAACCTACACGTTCATGCTGAGTACGTCAGGAAATGATTGCTATGTGGAAATCGCATGGTTGTGTAACTGAAACAAAATGTCCTGCGAGCGACGATAGAGAACGCAGGTGTAAGAGCATAAGCAATACTCCAATCGCGCTAAAACTGTTTAGAATACAAATTGTTCCTATAGTAAGATACTAGCATTCACGCAATTGCTCCTTATCTTACAATGTCTGACCTCAAAAACCTAAATATGATAAAATTTCATTTCATAAAGCGCACGTTAGGCTTGCCGAAGAACGCATCGGCAACGCTCGCACTAGAACTATGCCACAAACGCTCACTAGTAGAAGATTTAGTACTGGACAAGATACCGTTTAGTACACAAATCTTAAAAACCTACAGAGAATATAGAGAAAGCCGCAACATGGCATTTGTAATGGGTCTCTATGTCGAGGGTCCTGCTTTTTGCAGCAATAAATGAAAATTATAATCACAGAAACAGATCTATCATATGCCGAACAACATGGCGTGTTACCACCACCTTCTATGCTTGGGCGGAAAACTGTTATGAAATCGACGAGTGCGTATGTAAATATTGTGGAGAGTGCAATATCAGACGTTACCACATACTAACCTGCTCGTTCATTGACACATCGTCACTACAATCAAGCGTCAACAATATTTTTAGCCTACAAAATTATATGTGAACTATTGTACTATGCTACCAATTCATGGTGAATAAACTCGAAACAATTGTGTAATTATTAATACGGCTATTTGTCAAACCACTAAATAACGGTCCGGCCTAGGCTTGGCCCTTCTTCTAAGGATTAGTACTAATCCGTCATTGTTCGCGAATAACAGTATGGCAGTTTTGGCCTACAGGTGTATCAGCCAAAGTGCAATGCTAGAGCAAAGTCGATAGGTGCCCGCCTCAGACTCACAAAGAAATCATTTGTCGAACAGCAGCTTGTTCATTTATATGAGAGGTTTAAAACATCTAATGCACGGTTGGCGCTGGCATCTCAAAGCAGCTAGTGCGGGACTCTCATTCACTGAAAACTTCGGTTGTGCGCACTCTTCGACGGTTCAGGATTGTGTTGGATAATACTTTAAGACCACGAGACTGAAGCTTGCTCTACGGGCTTATGGTCTTCAAACCCGGTGAGGGGCGTCGAAATCCTTTACCCGAGGCTGGGTTACATTGGCCCTTGTAGGCACTCTCGCCTAGACTATGCCGACCGCGGGTATGCAAGGCGGTTTCGTGACATGTTCTCTAGTGTTAAGCTATCTAATCTCTAGGTAATCTAATCTATGCCTCCTTAAAAAAAGATTCCGCAGCCTGTACGCGACGATTGCTGGCATCGTCTGGTCGAATAGGACGGAGCCTGGCAAGTGCCTGTTATGTCGAGATCGTATGTTTGACGTTGTTGACAGTTCCCGCAGCGCAGCGCATGAATATGCCGGTGGTCGATTCGCCAATACAGAGCATGTACCTTTAAAATTGTTTATGCCCTGTAACGACCTGCGTGGCGTTATAGGTGGTATGCCCTGCGGCGTGCAAGGAAAGACAGAGTTGAGTATGCGGGTCCAGGAGAGCGAGGCAGCGTCTAAGCACAGGGTGGCTTATTTCTACGCCCACGCGCCAAAAGTAGCTGTCTTGTAAGCTGAAAATTTGATTACTGCCAAGGCTGTGAAAGACGCGCTCTCCTGCCAGAATATTCCAAGGCAGCTGCCGTGCGAGTACAACTATGGTGTCCACGCTGACAGTTTCGGCGCGGTATAAATAATACGGTACGATAGATATATAATACTACCGATAAGTATGAGCATATGATGCACTGGGCATAGGAAGGTATGTATTGTCTCTCGTGTATGTCTGGCATGTGTTTCTACCAGCTAAATAGCATCTTGCACGTCAAGTAGTATGAGTAATACAAAGGACCAATATGCAAGGGACGCCGTCAGTTCCTCGGCCGCGTGGAAAAGTACTCGGTCAAGATACCCGATGATAGATCGGCCCGGAAGACAATTGACTGCCCTAAAGGGCATGCGTCATTTCAATCTCAGCATCCCAGTGGAACGTACTCAAGAATTTGCCCGCCGCGCCAAGTAAGTATGTTGGCCGGTGAGTAGACGAGCCGGCGCTGGCCCTCGCTTTTAGCATTAACGCGAAGTGGGCACATTTCGATCGTAATTGGAGGGTGCCGTTCTTTAAGAGAGACGTTCGCCAGCAGCCCCGGGTGTTGGTCAGCAAAGATTCGCACAACTTCTGAGAGTATATCGTCTAAGTCTGGGATCATTCCAAGGGCGAGGCGCTCAACGGCTTGCAATATTTCCTCCCGCGTGGCTCGGGTAAATATTGTAATCAAATAGGCATCAACTTAGGGAGCCCTACCTGACGCGAGCTTAGGAATGCTCTGGGTCTCAGAGGCGCCGTCTGCTGGTAATCCACAAACGAGCCCGGTTTAGCACCCGGCTGGCCTTTAAACAGGGTGTGCGTGACACTTCAAGCATCTTGCCCGTCAAGTAGTATGAGTAATACATAGGACCGAGATGTAAGGGACGCCGTCCGTTTCTCGGCCGCGCGGCGAGGTACTCGGTCAACATACCCAGGGATATACCGGCCTACCCGGAAGTCAATTGACTGCCTTAAAGGGCATGCGTGATTTCGATCTCAAAATTGAGTCACCCCAGTAGAAAAAATGCTCAAGAGTTTGCCCGCCGCGCCAAGTAAATATATTAGACGAGCCGGAGCTGGCCCTCGGCATTAGCATTAGCGCGAGGTGGGCACATTTCGATCGTATTGGGAGCGTGCCGTTCGTTAAGAGACACGTTTGCCAGCAGTCCCGGGCGCTTGTTAGCGAAGATTCGCACGACTTGTGAGAGTATATTGTTTAAGCCTGGATCACGTCAAAGGCAGCCTGTAGGGCTCATCGCGGCTTTGCAGGGCACGAACCGCTCGGAATCAGGGAAAGGCGTAGGTCATTAGCAAATTAGCATTTCGAAATGCAAGTAGGGCACCCCGTTTTGTTGTCCGGTGTGCTGCCCGTCCTGTGTGGAGCGCGCTAAAGTCCCTTGTAATCAAAAACAACGTGCGGAATGCTCGTCAGAAAAGCACAGCAATATGTGAACCCTATAAACCTAAGTTTCCTTCGTCTAGAAACTTTCGGGAATGCGTAATTCACATGCGTTACTAGCAGTCACATGTGTGACTAGTGTGGGACTTACAAACCCACTAAACCAGTATTCCTCCCCATCCCTGCTGGGCTCGGTAATGCTTGGTATTTCTTCGAGCTATGTCTCTTCGATTCATCTATGTCTTCGTCTATCTTTCTGCATATTTACATGCATTCAGATAGGGAGCTTATGCCAAGATCTACACTTTTCTGAAGGGGTGTTTCAAGAGCTTAAAAGCCTGGCTGCACCTCCCTTCCCGCATCCCTTGGGTAAAGGCGGCTATAAGCAATCAGGACCATCTATAAACCTATTCTATAAACCATATATAGAAACAAATCTAGAACCTGATAAGAGTATCTCATTCTTGGAACGACTACAACTTATGAATAATAGTGAGATTTAAAGGTGTGTTTATGTCATCAGTTATCGTCTGCTTTCACCCGACATCCACTAGCGAACCGCAAAGTGGTGTTGTAGCCTCTGAAATCTATACTAAGTGAATCAGTCTAAAAATCGAGTACGTCATTTACCTTTTTGCGTGTTTTACTGAGTAAGGTGTTTTTACGATACCTTAGCTAACTCGATATGGTGTCAGTCGGTGAATCTTCAACAACAACCTTATGCGAAACAGATTCCGGACATCAACGAACTGCTAGACTGCTGCTAAAAGTGGATTTCACCATTATATTGTGCTGAACGATAGGCAACATTCGGAATCATTTATCGCTCAGAACTATCGGCAATGTGTCAACAAAGCAGACTGTGTTTCTGCCGCACGACTAGAAGGCATGCCGTGAGGTTTCAATTATGTTGGCCCGTTTCCCGTCTGGCACTGCTTATCTGGCAGCTATCATTATATCCTTTGTGCTGTTGAAAGTGAGCTTCGGGCGCAATGAATTCCAGGCATTTAGATGCACTATATAAATTGACCTATAAGGATTATTTGCTAAAGCAATCGGACAAAATGGCATTCATTCTGTTCACTTTACTACTACTACTACTTGATGAATTACTACGTAGCATCGACCTAACGGCTGCACGCTGGCAACTAGCAGCTGGCTTGTCTACTTACGCGGCTTTTATACCTCAGCCTACCTCGCTATCGGTCGTACAGTATAACAACATAGGCGAGCAGTAACATACGTTGTACTGAACCTTCTACTATTAGGCTTTAACTATTCATTCACAGTGCGGATCGGTCTGAGAGCTACTTGCCACTTCTTCAATTAATTATCAAGCACTCGTTGTAACCACGTTGTTACAACTAACTACCTTTTGTGTTCTTAACCGATTCACATTAGACCTAACCAGCATTACAATTAAGAGTCTACGAAGCAGGCTCGAATTTTATGAAAGTCTGTTTGTTAGCAAATTGTACAAGGCATGGGCTACAAGTGGGCCAGGCGAACAGCCAGGCTTTTTAGTTTTGGCAGGCGGACGTAGCGTATTCATACGGACGAGCACCATCTATACGGTCGGCCCTGAAAACTAAATACATGTGCCTGATTTGGTAAAGCAAAATGGCAAATTTCAAGTTGCTTAAAGACCGTGTTACGCACGAGCCACAGATCGTTTGATAAACACAAATGCAATACGCAGCTGTGACCACGTGTTCGACAATTTTACCGACGTAATTAGCCCGCTATACGCATATATGGGCCAGTCATAGATGCATGACCTCACAGCTATGCTGATAATTAGTTAGGAGCTTGTAGCTCACATTGCGTGCGGTAGGGAGATAATTGAGAACAGAAAAAGGAAAACGTCTGTTTTGGAAATTACCTTGTCTCGCGAGTCAACGAAAATGCAAACTACGGGGACTCTTACGTGAGCAGTACAGCGAGATCCATGATGCTATGGGCAAGCGATAATAGCTCATTTGAATGCTCTACATTACCACCAGTATAATATATACATATACCACCAGATATTCGTCGTCGCAGTAATAGCACTTTAATTATTAGCAATGAAAAACTGGCAGTAGAAGTAATTAAATTCAGGCGGAAGTTATCAGTTGCTGCTTTCCAGCTATTTCTGCGGAAATGACGTGGCAAAGCTTCATAGCAAAATCCATAGAAAAGGTTGATCGTACAAATGTGTGCACCTCACCACGAACCTATGGGGCGGAATGGCAAACTCTAGTTATCGTATGCACTCAAAATACATTGTGCACAGTATACCATCACTTGGTACGTCCTATTCGTGGATTTTACCTAATAGGAAGCAGACACTGCTGCCGGTTCTGCTCGCTAAAAATGCGCTAAGCATTACTCGACGATCCGCCGGACGCATTGGCAGTTCGTTCATTTTTCTTTTGCTAAGACAGATGAACTTTGAGGAGAGGCTCCTCAGAGTGTAACCCAAAAAAAACTTGGGATACACTCTGAGGAGCCTCTCCAACAAGAAAACTAGTTGAAAATAAATATACATACGTTAAACCCATATGTTAAACCTTTTTTTGGATGGATCAGATACGTTTGGCAAATGCTACGCACACAGCAGTGCTTATAAGGATTATACGGCATATCGAGCATGAACATGAGCATTAGGCTATGGTTGACGTCTGGCTGAGTCAATTTATGGTAACTAGAATCTGTTTTCTATATCTTCTGATAATCAGCACGTTTGCATCAGTGAATTGTGTCCCATAAATTATCAGCTAAAGTCATTCCAACAGTCAACAGTCATTAATTGATAGTTCGCAACAATTTGCAACAAGATCGCCTGATTTTATTATTGCTGCGCAGTCGAGTTTAAATTAACATTTTATTATTGGGCTTCCGTTCGTCTGGTTTTATATATCGGGCACTTCCGCTCGATATAACCGACATTGAGTGATGAGACAATATTATTACTGATATTATCGGTAATATTCGTTGCAACTAGCTATGAAAAAGATTTATACATCCCAAGTTAGAGCTCTGGACTTCTGTGGAGTTGTTAACCCTCATTTGCAAGCCACAGTTAACGCTGGCATGCCAAAGGCGAGTTGGCTCCAGCTAACCGTCTATATAGCGAGCTCCTATTGGTTTCCAACATTAAATTGGCTCCTCATTGTTCAGCTCTCATTCGATTTCCTGCAAAGGCCCTACAAGATGGGCCATGCCGTACCGTACGAAAGATCCTTCTCAAATTGTCTGCAGGCTTTAAATTATTTCTCATATTTAGGGCGCCAACGTGCTATTTTTTTTTAGCTGTTCCCTCTTCTTCTATCCCTTACATACGTAAGCTGGCCGCGAAGCTCGACCCATATTAATGAACATATTCGACTTCCGATGCCGAACTGCATTTTGGCTGCGGTGAGTGCGGCTTCAGTGCGGATAGCGTAATTCAGCGCCATTTGTGGGCGCTTTCAGACATATTCGTTTTGGCTATTCGTTTAGATTCCTCGACAATGAAAGCCGGAGCGCAACTGCTAACGACATGTCATATGGGTTCTCATGACAAAATTAAAAAAAATTATGACCAAACACAGAATGATTAATACCAATATAATAAACACGCAGGTTAATTTGTCTTTGTTATTTGGCACTATTTTAGCAACATACAAACGAAATTGCATTTAGACTTACATTGTTCCCGCTTTGAGGCAGATGTATACAAATTATATAGAACCGTGTCGTTTACCGCAGTTTATCTTCACAAGTATTGTCAACTTTTAGAATAACATATGGAGGAGGTAGTTACATATTGTTCACGCGCATACCAATTTTAATTTTACTCCGTAAGCTTTACTTTGCCTTTTAACGCGTCAAAATATAGATCTTATTAGAAAGAAGTCGATATGTGTATTATTACTATATTCGAAATAATGTGATTGTTTCAACACTGCCATATCCCATGTTGCCTGTTTTGTGCTTACTTTGTGGTGTTTGTATTCATTTCAGCTATTTGATGAAGTATTTACTCAACTGCATATTTTCTATTTAATTTTTTAGTTAAAATATTTCTACTTGTTTCTTCGTGCTTTTTAGGTGTGTCCCAATCGCTACAGATTCCAATCGCCAGTATATAACTTTATTATAACATCGCTTGACACCTACACCTCGGCTGCCCACTACAATTGCTAAGCATACCCTAAATCTAACCGATTATTTTACTTCATCTATCCTGTTGTTGAACACAGGACTCTTTGGTAAAAGGACTTAAATGCGTCTGCAACTAAACAATAGGTAGAACATTTGCTTTGTTCTAGACAGCCAACAGGCCAATCCGAGTCGTCCTAGACTTAAAGAAAATAAATGACTTGTCCAAGGAGCTTATTTAGCACGTTTATTATTTTCTGAACCTCTCACCATCAGACTATACGTTTTCTGAAAAGCTTCCGTAAAAGTGGAATCATGGTTGAATGAAAAAGACCTACCGCTGTAAAAAGAAAACACTTCTGTAATAAATCATTATTTGAATGAGGTTGTAATATTTCTCTTAATTTTACAGAATCTTAGACTTGAAGCGTATTTAGCAATATGAAAGATGACAGAACAGGTTACTTAAGTTAGTCTGTTCATCTCAGCAGCCTTTCTAGCTGTTCTAGCAGCACTTCTACACAGTGGTCTGCGGTGTCATATGCCCCTCCACGGCTGAAACGTAAGACTTTAGTCCTGTTCATATTTGATGTCAGTCGATTGTCATTGCACCACGTTGACGATTTACTAAGGATAGAACTATAAATGGTCGTTGGATTTTGCGAGAACGATCAGATAATCTGCATAGAATGCATGTGGTGCTTTTACTTTACGTAAAGTTTCCTCCAGACCTGCCACGTATAGGATGAATCGAAACGGGTTTAAAGAGTCTCCCTGGACGACGCCGGTTCTCTGTGTAATGGGGTTTGAGACGTCGTGAAAGCTGTTTTTAATAATATGCGGTTACTGTCCAACATATTATGTATGAGGTTATACATCGGACCTGCAATTGCGTATCTGTTGTGAATGTCGTTCTAAAGACGACCCCTGGGCACACAGTCGAAGACGGTTTTGAAGTTAATAAAGGCTGTGTATGTCACTTTTCCTTAAGCCTGTAGTTCTTCTAGGTGGTCTAATACAAAGTTTAGAGTGTCAGTTATGCGTTTTTGGAGAAACCTGTATTGTTATATCAACAGTTTAGCGATAACAGTTTAGCGATAGGTAACTCTTTCTCCACTTATCTGTTATTTTACCATCGCGTAAGCATATATTGTAGAGGTTCGTTAATGGGGAGCATACCATGCGTATGTTACCCTTAAAGTGCTCGTACACGAGTTGGTCTGGCTCCGCTGGCCTGTTATTTGCTTTGATATAACTGTTAGTTTTACTTCGTCTTCCGTAAAAATAATTAACTTAGATCTGAGATCTTTTCTTGCCGTCTCACCGCCGAGAAGATTTGTGAAGTGTGTCGTCCATTTTATGTCTTTAATTAGTGGATTACCTGTGGCCGGGCGTGTCGGGAGAAGCCAAGGCCTGTATATGCTGTCTCGCACAAGATGCTTTCTCAGTTTTTCTTCTTGTTGGAGTCTTTTTTTTATTTATGGCCTTAAGTCCTTTTTTTAGAAGAGCTAACTGTTGTAAACCCCTTTGACTCATGTCATCATGTTTACATATAATATGTTTCATGTACTTGCATTCATGATAAAACCAGGGTGTTTGTGACTGTAGTTTTCTTTGCCCTCCTTGGCCCTGGCTGCTCGGAAAATCTTTACTATCTGAGCTTGCTTTCTGCAGTGTTTATATCACACGTATATTGCGATACATAGTGACTCAAGGGCTTGTTCCAGTGCGTTTGGATTCGATGTTTGGCTGAGCTGTTATTAGTCTTCGGTTGCATTGTGGGGTTCGGCTCGCAATAGATCAAATGTTTTTAAAATGAAACTCGGCACTAAGTATATTATCACCAAACTAGGTTTTACCAAAAAGTATATACATATAAGGCTACAAAAAGTTTTTTTCGGTTTTGTCCGTAGAGAATCATTGAAAAAAACCGAAAAACTTATATATATATATATATATATATATATATATATATATATATATTATCTATTTAACAGTTTTATTCTACATATGAATGTAAACTAATATTATTTAGTGCGCCCAGCTTTAGACTCAGTCATACGTTTAAGTACAGGCGCTCTATTGAGCGTCTTTATTGTGTCTATCAAACTTTGACTGAGCATCTATAGACGGATGACTGTGCCGGATGTCCAAAATTTCCCAACTACTATAGTTTCTGATTTTCCTCATAAAGAATTAAACAAAGGCTAACTCGCTTTCTTCTAGCTAAACTTTTATGTCACAGTTTGTATAAAACTTACAGGTTGATCCGTCAAGGTATTAAATGTACAAAAACTAGGTAAACAAAACCTATTGCAAGTGTTTTGCGGTTTGTTGGAGAATGCCCTCACAGAACCAGCCTTGTCACGAAGAGACTCAGTGTTTCCGCTACAGGCCTGTGTCGAAATCAAGTCCTGAAGTAGCAGAATCAATAGAAAATCCATTAAGTCAATCAAATAAAAAATTACGTTTGCACACCGACAACCTGTGAAATCATGCTTCTTTTCCGTACCAATCAGACTAGCGCTTGATTGAGCTGCCTCCCTCATGTGCTTCCCGCAAACGTGCTTCCCGCAAGTGAAACGTGCCTCCGCCATGTTAAACTAGTAACGCGATTCCTCGTCTGTTTGTGATAAAACCCAGGCCTCAAGGCACACGCGTCATTCAATCACATCTGTTAAGCAATGCTGGTCCAAGCAAAACAACCGCTAAAAGTTGTGCCGCTGGAATGGCTATAAGCAACTTGTGCGTTTTTTTCTTCTTCTATTTATGGAGATCCATATACGGGCACAGACCTCTGCTCGAGATTAACCCGCTGATGCCAAGCCTAACTTCCTTGTCACAAAGTTGGAAATCTGAGTCGTATCCCAGTTACTTATTGAGATATGATTCAGATTGCGATGAAATTGAGAAAATTTGATGTCTCTAATATCAGAGGCAATAAAAGGACAAAATTCATACACCGTAGACAGAGCTTGTGTTTTGCGAGGTTTGAATTCGTTTCTGTGCAATTGCATTATAAAACTTTATGTACTTGGTATTGTGGTATTTATTTTTTGTCCGATTAAGTGACCCTAAACTTGAAATAGACTTAGCCAAACTGCTGGCTGTACGCAAACCACGTCATGCATTAGCGCTTTTGGTTTTTGCTTCTAGAAACTCGAATTTAAAAGATCGGTCGACTTGAATAAAGACCTTTTTATGTTTATTTAAGTCGATTATCTTTCCTCGTCAAACTTTCTGAAAAAGGTTTGACTATGAAGCTTTTATTCTTTAAATTTACTCACTCTCTATCTTTATTCTTCTTTGCTACCTGGTTATTTACTAGAAAATTCCAACGAATGTTCACTAGGCTTTTGCTGTACACCAATTAGTACACCCATCTTTTTTTATGAAGCATTTAGCAGATATGCAATACAAGTTGCATGACAAGGCGTTTTTAAAATATTAATATGGAAGTTAACCCGTTTTTCCCAACGTAGTCACCGGTAAATTATAAATAATTCAAACTAAAGGGTCGGCGCATGGACAGATATTGATCACACCAAAGCCTAAAGTGAGCAGGACGCAAAATACCTAACATTTCTTCAGAATTTGGATTATAACAGACAGGTTATTTAAAATCATGAGACATGATTAGGAAATAAGTGTATATTAATCTAGAAGTTTTGGATTGGGCAATGCAACCCTATGACACATATACCTAAAGAGACAAAGAAAGCGATACATACATAGACAATGCAACCCTATGAGACAAAATTTGCATGACTATAGATAAACAAACAACCTTACATTATAACGATCTAGTTTGCACTGATTGAAAGTCATTTGTTTAGTTATTCTAAACCGTAATATGCTGATGTGTTTCTGCAATTCAGCATTTATTCTTATTTCCGTCTTAGTTATTATCCCATCATTATCAACAACAGCGGCAACAACAATAACAATGACAAGGGCGTATTATTAGAAATAACACGAATATTAGTTTTCGTCCAATCGATTTCACAATATCTCGCATGTGACGCTTTGTCCGATGGTACTCCAAGTATAACGACATTCACCCGTCGTAACTAAAGGTACCGAAACGCAATTACTCACAAACTCATGGAACGTGTAAAGTTAACTTGTTTTCGGGTGGACTACAATAGCGATGTATATTAAGAAGAGCAAATATACTTACAGAGACCATAAATTACAATTGTGCGTCAAAGTTTCGCAACCTGCAAAGTTCCACAACAATTCGAACTCGTTCCTGATTTCATGTAAGGGTGATCTGTGCTTGCGAAGCTTTCAGCGCGCAGTCGGCAGAAAGGCTGAAGCTACTCTTAGCGAATCTGGACTTGACGTACACGGTTATTGCATTGAACACTTGACCAAGCAAGACCGTTTGGGTGGCAAACGTTTCTTTCATTTCGAGTTCACAGTCTATCGAGTCCTCATACGTTTTTTTCTGTCGTTGTTAGAAAGGAGAAAATTCATTTACGCACACCCTACCGATCCTATTGCTGGCATATATCCAAGTCAATGTCCGGAGTACCACTTTTAGTAACATTTCGGATTTATCCCTTTTTGTTAGAAATCTACTATGGTGAATCAACGTAGTTGCCAGGTACTAATGCCGTCACTTGTAGAAATTGCATGTCCAACGTTCATATCTCTTTGTTAGAACGATGAAACTGCGGTTCTTTTGCGAGTGACGGTACCTGTACTCTGGTACTACGTTGCTGCAGCCCGGTACGACGACTCTGTTCACCGTGGCACCATTATAACTGCACCCGTCGGGGGCGGCAAGGTTTGCCCGAAGAGTGTAAATTTTTTGTTTAGTTGTTTATTAAAAGAATTTTATTACAACGTATAATTGAAATAAGCAAATTTTTTTTTATCGTGATCTGAAGTTGTTTTGTGTTGCACAAGAAGTTACCACATGATCGAACAAAACAATCTGTTTGGACGAAATAGCCAGCACAAACGCTTTGTGTGGCTTCGCGCTATGATGAATGTGGTATTAGTGATGCACTTTATGACATGTTGTGCTATATATATACATATATATATTTATATAGCACAACATGTCACAAAGTGCTATGTATATATATATTCATATATATATAATGCTGCAATAAGAGTAGTAACATCAGTTTCGACAGTATTGTGGCAGCTCGTGGAATGAATATCGGGCATGCCAGTCTCGGGAGACTCATTCGATTCTCTGCGTCGATTGTCTGGTATGTAGTTGATGGGCTTTTCGGGTCTGTACGTCCTCGTTGACCTTGTCATGCTAGTTGTGTTCGTCGGCGTCATCGCTCGCGCCGTTGCTGAAGTTTATCGCTGAAGGAAGCCGAAGCTCTGTCGAATGCAAACAATGGCTAAAATCGCACCTCTATCTGCGGCATATGCGGCGTTTGCTTGTCGCCAGCAATACATCAACTCAACCATCCGTCAACCATCATTTTCATCACGATCTCCATCTCATCTCACTTCTCTATGCAGCCAGCCAACGTTGATTGCTCAAGTAACACGGCCTACGCCTCCATTATCAAAGGCCTATTGGACTCTATATCGTTGCTAAGGGTAGTGACTCTTTTAGTGGGCGTGGGCGGGGAGAGGGGATCACACACGACTTTCCGGCGTTTTTTTGGCAAATCTATTGTTGCTACAGGTGCAAGTGTGGTTGTTGTTGCTATTGTTGCTGCTTTTGTTGCTGTTGCTGTTGTGGTTGCTGCCGTTGCTCCTGTTGCTGTTGTTGTGACTGCTGCTGTTGGTGTTGTTGTTGTTGTTGTTACTGCTGCCGCTAGCGTTGTTGTCGTTCTAAGAGTCACTATTGTTAGTCGAGCCCCTTTGGTCTCGTCAGAGACAGTGGCAAACGGATTCATCACAGTTTGAATTTGCACCGCACTTGCGTGTTGTGCGACTGCAAGTTGAGTTGTGTCGTGGAGAACTCACGGCACAACTCAACCTGCGTGTGACACCAATGACAACGACAATGATGCCGACGAAAATGAAAAGCGTCGTCTCGTCACTGTAGTAGTCACAAGCCTGGCCATCATCCGGCAGCATAGGCAGAGCCAGGCGTAGGCCCATGGCCCAGGACCAGTACGACAGTCAATTCACACATGTACATAGGGGAAGAGAGCTGGTGCTGTTACCAATGTCCCAAGGTAGCGAGAAAAATGTTCAGGGGCTCGAAAATACTATTGCAAACAACGAACAAATATCTTATGACAAACGATTCATGTATTGGCGGCCGTAGCACTCACCGCCTGCCGTGCGTGGCTTATATTTAACGTCTGTACTTACGTCTACAAATACGAACTGTCTAGAAACGTACATACAAACACTACTTACGGCCGCCCACGACGACGTGCGTAAGGTGGCTTGCTTACGGCCGTATCAAGAGTCAAAGGTCCGATCCTATTGCGCTTGTTATTCTCGTCTCACATTACAAATACGTTATGACGGATAGCTGCCAATTACTTGTAACTTGCGTTGAGAAGCTACACAGCTCACAGTGCGTACGCAGTAGACGAGCCTTAGTGAACGTACTTTTGCCGTCTTTGTTTTGTTGTGTGCTGCCGCTTTTAGGCGATTATGTTGTATGTTTTATTAGCTTAGTAGTACCTTTATTTTCTAGTAGTACCAGGCCCTTCTGCAAGACACCCAAAGCTGGCACATCATAAAGGATTTTTCCGCGACGAGGATTGAACAGAAAGATCTGGTGCAGACCGCGATGTGCGCTCTGATCACGCAACCCTAAGGAAGAAGTAGGGGTTGAAGTAATATTAAAAAATGGTTCCAGCTCCTCGCCTCTTCCTGAGGCCATTTAGGTGAGAGGTTTTTAGTGGGTATTATGCCAACAACATCGGCATCGAGCCCCACACTACCCGCTCTGGGTGTGCGCAAACGCATTAGTACTTAAAAATGTAGTACCTTTATGTCAAAGAGCTTTTTGCGTATGCAGCTTGGTTCATTAGGGTTGTAGCAATTAGAGAAGTAATATAACTATAATAAAATAGAAAACAGAATACGTAAGGCCTTGTCATGCAGGGGTCACGACCTTCTTAGATCTTTTACAAACAACCTCCGCTAAAAGCAACGACGCAGACGCACTGCAGCTTCTCAATCAACATTGTTGCTAAACGAAATAAAAGAAACTTCACTAGCTCCCGGATCCCTTTGGACACACTGTGCCGTTCAATTTCGGCCTTTCAACAGTACACCGCGATCGGATATTATTATTGGAGCGTAGGTCGTTTTAATACTCATCTAGCAGTGTATGACTTTGCTACGTACAAGCAAATGATTGCGTTAAAAATGGCATCTTATCGAGCGTAAAATATTGCTACTGTCGTCGTCTTTATGGTTTTCGTTGTTGTAATCCTTGTCAATGTTTTTATTTTGCGGAATTTCAATCGTCGATAGTGACGCATTTTTGTGTCCAAAAACCGCCATCTGAAAGCAAACGTCGATATAGTTATTATGTTCTTTTAATCAGGTAAAAAGTGTCAAGAGATCTAATGCAGTAGATACGAAGGTTAGTTCTATTTAGAAGTAACAAGGATCAAGCCTGCCTTCTACTCACAGATTCTGTTACTTTCTAACGGAATGTCGCGCTATATTTGTGAAATAAAAGTAAGCTTTACCTAAGCTGCGTAATTAAAGTAAAATGCGTTACTTATGTAGGTTCCTGCTATTTTCTCAAGCAATCATCAAGTACGCCCCATTCGAGACGAAAACAGCAGCAACAACAATAATAATGCCAATATTAGCCTAGTTTCTGGGATTTTATTTTCGCTATATTCGAGAATACCGTCAATGATACGGCTGGAGAGAGCTTCAACGAGAACAACTTAGTTAAATACTGATGCCGGCAAGGTTTAAGTCTTGGCGAAGCCATATTTTACTACACTCTATATGGGTTGTTAATTGACGGTAACACGTCGTACTTAAAATGCATGCGACTAGCCTTATCTCTGCGGAGATTTATTCCTAAATTATGCTTTTGTTCAGACGCTTAAGATGGTCACGTTTCCATTGTACAAACAGCCTGGTATAAATAATTAGGCAAATGCAGATTCTCTCTCGACCAGAGCTAAGCTCCTTTATAACCGCTCTTCCCTATTTGTCTGTAGTAATAATTCCATCGACAGAATAGCATGTCGCAGTCTTAGGCCCTATACACTTAGACTGCTGCTCCATCTAGTTTGTACGATTTTTGTCACGTACTTCTAGCTTCACCCACATCAACCATATATGAGATGAATGACCAGGTGGCTTGCAAAATATCTAGTCCTCTTTTCCTCCTTAGTGAAACACAAAACTCTGTTTTGTACTTAGAAAATGCGTTTCGAGGAGCAAGTCTTCTCTTGTTCGACAAAAACTCGTTTATAAGCAGATTTTAAGATTATATTAATCGGCTTGTGAGTTTCGTCAAATTAAAACACAACAGCTAATAAGAGAAATGCTCAAACGCATACCTGCCTTGCGTTGCAGATGCAGTAACAAGTGTACTTAACATATAGCCGTATCGGTACACACAGATATAGTAATGGTTTTCTTTATAGCGCAAAAACCGAAAAGACTTTTTTGTAACCCTAGTTTATATATATATATATATATATATGTGTGTGTATATATATTACACAGGCTAATACTCTGCGGCGACGGCGGCAACTGCCGTAAACCCGACTGCAACCAAGACGACGCCGCAAAAAAGTAATCGAACACGGCGAAACTTACAACGACGCTAAATTTGAGTGAAAGCGCCCGGGGGTGCAAGCTTTGAAAAGACACCCTTGAATATAAGGTCCGCTTGTGGGGCCGTCGCTCCCCTACTTAGCCCTCAGAGCAGGCGGAGAATCCGGAGCCTCACTGTGTTCAGCGATCGACCTCCAAGCAAGCCGGTATCGTATCTAGCCAGCTTAAAGCTGCCCTTCAACTTAGATGGCTGCGTTTACGGCGTACATAGACGATATAGCTGGCATTAAGCTACCTGTCTTTGAACAGATACGGTACGTCCACCTACCTGTAGAATAAGGCCGACCGGGTCGACTAGCCAGAGTTCGTTTAAAAGAACGTGCTCGTTTTTTCCTCTCAGCAATGATCCAGAAGTGGCGCGTGTGGTGATCAACACAAGCAAGGTCGCCAGCCAACGCTGAGGTACCCGTTGCAATCTGACACGCACTAAGAACTTGCCGAACTTCGTGAAGACAACGCACTGCTTCGTTTGATACACATCGAGCAAGGATTGGAACAAAGATTACGGAATTCGCTGGGTCCAGTAGTGAAACAAACAAAGTAATTTTCGAAACAACATCCTCAACTAAAGTGCTGCAAGCTATTAAACTTCTAAAAAACTCAGCTACTGAGGGAACTGATAAGATTTCTACGAAACTGGTTCAAGAAAGTGCCGATGTTCTGGCATCTCTATTGGAACATCTTTACAAAGTATGTTTACAAACTGGAACTTCCCCACGATGTTTAAGTCATCTTTAGTTTCGCCGCTTCATAAAACGCTAAGTTTTGCCTCAATAACATTAGACCTATCTCTATTACGACTGAATTTGGAAAAAGTCTCGGGAAAAAAATACAATTTTCAACTAGTTGATTTCATTGAAAAATTACTCTGTCTGGGACAATTCGGATCTAGGGAAGTACCGAAGATGCAATGACTGAAAGCCGAAACTTTATTGGGGTAATGATAGGGAAGAACAAGTTTGTCTGGTCTTTCTTGATATACAGAAAGGATTTTATTGTGTAGATCGGATAAGATTAGTAAATACATTAAGGGCGTTGGGGCTATGCAAGACAAAATACGATACACTTGAAGACTACTTATCTGACAGGCAACAGCATGCAAAGTATAACAAATTTTTGAGTGAACCTGTTTTTGTTAGTCATGGCGTACCTCAGGGTTTTGTGCTGGGACCAACACTGTTTAAAATATACATAATCTACACTCATTTGGCTACACGATCTACACTCAATGCTATGCTGTGAAAATTGTTCAGTTCGCGGATGATACATGCATGCTGATTGAGAGTGATACCAGAAATGAGCTATGGGGTAGGTATAGGGTAAATCTCTGGTTGCGTATCAACAATCTATGTCTTAATGTAAAAGGGGCTTTACTTGTGCATAAGTTAAGACATATTGGCTCCCTCAAATTTAAGAAGATCGTGTATTATGCATTTATTTTTTCACACATAAAATATGGTGTCTTGTTGTACGGTACCTCATTTAAGTCGAATGTCGAACCACTAGTAACTCTTCAGAAGAGATGCATACGAAATATATTTGAATTGGTTTATATGGCAAACGTTGAGGACATATGGAGAGATGAAAATATATTGCACTTTTATGAAATATACATCAATAGCATTCTGACATACTATAGCAGAAACTGCGCCACGTTTGGGGCCATTTCTAATAAAGCTTAACCTACCAGAAGTGCTATAAACAATGTTGTAACACACCCAAATACAAGGCTTGTGACAATCTATTCAACGCTTAATTATTGCCTGGTCAACATAAATGCCAGATTTCCTTATCTGTTTATACGTGCATTAGAATTGTCTACAAAGGAATGCTTAGACAACATATTTGTTTAATTGTGCCGGACACAATAAAACATGTGTATTTGAATAAGTCTCCCAGCACAATTAATGCATGAAAAATCTAATAAACACCGTTATGTAATATGTAGGATGTTGACACACTCACAAAAGCGGGCAGACACGGGCCTTTTCTGCAAAATGCCTTCATGGTTACAATTATTTGAAACGTGTATTTATGGAAATTTCAAGCCCAATTAGAGATTACTTAATTTAAATAAATATGTCGTCCGGAGAAGACGGCCCCACAAAAAAATAATATATATATATATATATATGAACGCCGGGTGCGTCTCTGCATGCTTCAATGCAATCGACAACATCTTCATTAAAACGCTAATCGCGTTTTTAAAGACCCTTTTCTGGTGAGGTTTGCATTAACACCAGCTTGCCTATGAGGATTTGCTTAACGACGCGCACGTGCTAAATAAATATATGCTAAAAAGCGAGCGAGCTAAATAAATTTAATTAAATAGTCGCGTAAGCATTGCAATGATCAGAACCAAGCTTCGACCAGGGCACCATGCGCAGTGCGGGCAAACAATCCATTTCGTTTGATTTGTGTATCACCAAAGACGTACTCTTGATGAACGACAGGCGTGACATATAATATACGCCGTTACCAATGCATTGATACATCTGCTGCAATATGACTGACACAATGACATCCCGATGCAGAAGCAGAAACAAGCCGTCCTTGTAGGGCTTTGATCACACCCTATTGCCGTACAGATAGTTCGGTCACGTTACGGGATATCTCGGATTCTCTGTAATTAAGCCACCAAATACCACCAAAGTCTGCACTGCCTCACTTTGGCAAGCGCCTGAGGGCTTGCATATTAACAAGAATAAATCAGCAACACCACTGAACTTCCTAGTAGTAGTAGTAGTAGTAGTAGTCGCTGGCAAAACTTGTGTACATGATTCAAGTGAGCTTATTATTAATTGCGACGACGACGAAACTTATGGTCATGATAATGACGGCGACGATAATGTTTGTCTCCAGTACTAATCTTCATTTTCTGTACTAACGGTTTTTAATTTTGCAACCCTTAAGTAATCTTCGTCGGACGATATGGTGACTTACCAAAGAAAATAATACTTAAATCCTCAAACCCACTTGCTCATAGCGTTGGTAAAGACATACGAATATATGCATTTATTCATGTCTTTTTTAGCCATATCCTGACGTTCAAATACGTGACTAATGTAGGCGGAATGCAGCAGCCACGAGGAACAACGCTCAACTAGGTTCAACGAACCAACAGGGAAAAAAATCCAAAGCTTTTTAGAGCAATGTCTAAACTTTGCCGTGGCAACTGCAGACAAGAAACTAGCATAGATTTATCTTTAATTTAGCATTGCTTGGGCCCAAGGCAATGCCGCTGACCATTATCTGTGTTGCATATCAGCCGTCTATATAAAAGGATCTTTTGTGGACATTCCCGTTCAGAGCCTCTCTTGGCTGGGCTTACTCCGCTAGCTGTTCCATAACACGTTACGGCTCCCAATTCTGTCTTTCGAGCGCAAAATAGATGAATTATCTTTCTTTCTCTTATCACTTTTGCCGCTAGTCTAAATCCGGACAATAGCGTTTGTTTCGCTAGTCTAAGACCGGGCAAATACGTACAATTTAGTGTCAGCTATAATATTAGGGAACCAGTAGAGTTGGACGGTACTGCCAGCAGACAGGGAGCTTCTTCTGCGATGCCGTTCGTAGCAGTAAGGGGAAATGTGCTATGATGAATGACCTTAAAGTTTATTGTTTCTAGAAATTAAGTTAATTGGGCAGCTGGCCTAGGTTCACAAGAAGCCTTATATAACTTTATTAGAAATAGTCTCAATCATCGGTCAAAAGCAAATGCATATTTTTTTTTTCTGGGACCAAGGTAGATCAATATGAAATCTTTCTACACGGAGCTACTAAATCATTTTGGGGCTGACTCGTCGCCGTTTTAAGAGAGTACCCTAAACATATTGGCGATCATGCTTTCGTTCAGCGATTTTTGGAAGGCTGGCAACAAGTTTAAAATTTCCGACGTTTTAATGCGCTTACGATGTATTGAACGTGAGGTACTTGAAAAAACGTATAAACGTTTTAAGCTTAAATGCTTTTAACTCTACTTTTATAGACAAAACAATTCTAAAAGCACAGATTAAAAAAAATGGCGCTGGCAACAATACGAACCCCTAGCATATAGAATGTAGCACAATAAACGTTCCTTCTAAACACATTGCACCTATACGATTCGACCTCATTCACACATTTGCATTTGTTGAGAAAGGTGTCCCAAGCTGAGCTACAAATCAGCGCCTGGGGAAGATGTTAGTGTGTGTAAGTAGTTGGGCTTCTTGTCAGAATTGCCTACCTAGACACATAAAAACGCTAGTGCACTCCAAAAATCCCCTTGGCGGGTAGTCATCTCGGTAGGGTTCTTGAACTGCTTCGAAATTCAGAAATCAGACACATTCGGTCTTTCACGTGGTGCCGTATATGACACGATTTTCCGGGAACTACATAAGACAAGTGAGTGGGACAATGGTAGCGTTATATGGATGGTCTGATTGTTAGCAGACCGGAGAAAGTGTGATATATTTTTACTAGGCTACCTTGGTTGGCGTGTTATCATATTGCCGCCAATTATATCTGATGTACTTTAGGTCTCATATGGCAGGTGCTAGTTCAGGTGGACTCCGAATTTCTCAACTTCTCCAATATAACAATCGTTTTCGTTTAACGAACTGAGGCACCTAGTAAGGCACATACTGGACTTTTTGTTAGTACTACGTAAAATAACCCCCAAAGACCAACCGCATCTAGCAACAGCGATTTAACTTACTCTATGTATAGTCAACACTTTTACCAAAATCTCACGCCGAGTTTCATAGCGTTGTCTGTCAGCTTTTCCACAATGACCTGACCGCATTTTTGTAAGAGCAGTGGGCCACTTGAGAAAGTAGAATGAAAACTAAAATCATGTTTGTATTTTATTAGCCCACGGGATGGGTAAGTGTAGAGCGTAAAGTAAAATAAATACATATATTTATCAAAAAAAGAACACCCCTAAATATGACAAGTGCAGGCAAAACGCATCTAGCGTTAACAGAGAACTCAAGCTGGGTAACCCAAGCTTTAGGTAGTAAGGTTGGCCTTATGTAAGCGGTTGAGTTCTGTACAACACGGAGTCGTACAGGTGACCTTAGCCTCCAGTAGTGAGGAGCGCTACTTTAGCGAGACAGCAAGAGAAAGAAAGAGAGAGAGACGACCGAGTTAAATAGAAACCTCGACAATGATTGAACATTTGTTGAGCCTGGTGGCGTGCGTCTTGCGACCGGAGAAGACTCATAAGTACACGGATTCGATTCCCGCTGTTGCACGTTCATGTCTATGGGGTCCGTCTTACGAAGCAATGCGAAGAAAATTCTGTGGACGTTAGATGTTGGCTGAGAGTCAGCCCAGGAAAAAGTTTCAATAAGCAGTGGAACATAGGGTAAATGCTAGTGTATAAAGATGCTGGTCGTCGCACAAGACATCATCGCGTGTCGAAGCAGCTGTAGCATCCTAATGTTGTCCTAATGTTAAGTCGTCGTTCGTCGCTGTGATTCTGTCAGATTGTCCTCAGCAATCTTGACGCGGCGCTGCATTTTGCCTGGCTCCCGCGAGTACGAAGCGCAGAAGGCAGACAGGTCATCGAGCCAAAGGAGAGCCAACACACGCTGGCGAGACACGGTACCGGCGCGGACATGCGGCTGGTCTGCTAAAACTGTCCCGATTAATTGCCCATCGTAAGGTATTGCTCTAAGTCGTTAGTCGTAGTAATGTTAATGACCGTGTTGGTGATGATGATAATGATGGTGATGGTGGTGGTGATGGTGATTGTGGTGGCGTTCTCGGTAGTGTTAACGGGTCTGAACGAGACAGATTTCAGACAAACACCGAGTAAGATTATAGTACAAACGGTTAGACGCATGGCTAGACGAATAGACAGACTATCGCCATCGACAGGATAGCAACCAGGCAGCAGAAAATAGATTGAGGACGTGTGGGGAGATTTGAGGACGCACATACCGAGAGTGGACGAGTGATTTACTCAATTCAATAAGACAGGCGTCGCGTTTAATTAGCGCGCGTTCGTTAGCCCAGATACATATGAACACACTTAGACGCTTACACGCGAATCAAGGCGAACACGTGTAAGCGCACAGCATGTTTACGCCTTCAAGCGAGCGAGCGCAAAACTTGTATCGAGAGAAACAACCCGTCTGTGTATTGGTGTGGTGGGTCGATCGATACCCGGCTGGGATCTATTCCTAAAGAGTATATATATATATATATATATAGGGCAAGAGAGCGAGACAGAAGAAGGCGCGGCTAGAGCGTTAGTGCGGTGCGTTACGCTGGGTACCGGCGCGGGCCACGAAAAGAACCCCTCGCATGAGGACCCCCTTGCATGAAACCGCTGTCGAGCGGACCTCGTGCTGAGTCGATAGCAGCGGATCGTTAACCACGTCGTCCTAAGCATCGTGTCGTTGTGGTCTCCCGCAAAGCTTGTCCTTATAAAGTTTACGACTTGCTGCGTTTGTCGGCAGGGTGGGTGGCGCGGGGGTGCGCCTGACGGGGACGTATTCAGTTGCCTGGCGGGCGTTCACGCAATTTGGCGGTTGGTTTCGAGCTCTCTATCTGGCAACGGCCGATGCCGCACGATCTCAGCCACAGAGACGAGCAGCAGAAATAGAAATAGCAGTAGAAAAAGAGAAAGCAACGACAGAAATAGCGCGTTTTCTCGTCTGCTCATCCTCTTATATATATATATATATATATATATATATATATATATGTGTGTGTGTGTGCGCGTTAATGACATTTGCTACAAAGTGCAAACATACGCAGAGGCATTAAAAACACACAGCCTTCTTCTGTTTCTTCTTGTTTAAACAGAACAAGCTTACAGCAAAGCGGTGCTTTTGAGAATTGTTCTTGCACATTTGGACACAGATCCCTTTAATTATTTATCGCGGCTTCCTTTTATTGCCTCCAGCGCGACGAAACAGACATTAGCCATAGCTAATGTCAACAACTACAAAACAAAAAAAATCTTTGATTGAATTATTTTGTTTATTTGTTTGCAATCTTCGAAAGTTACACACATTAGAGGTGTCTTCGCGATTTCCAAATTTGGTCGTTCCACTGGGAACGAAAGCAAACAGATAGCTGCCTTAACGATGAATAATCCCTTTCGTGCTATTTAGCGCCACTCTGCGAGCAATGCCGACAAATACACCGAGCGCAGTGTTTTTGAAACTCGGTGTTTTTGCATGCAATGATGACGTTCCCCGTGAAACGATAGCGTTTGTCGTGTGCCGAATCTGCTCATAAGTGGGATAGCTTAAATACAAGCCGGCCCTTTACTGCGTCGGCATCCCGTGCGATCATTAACATCATTCCGCCGGGAAACAGCTGTTTTCTGCATATGCAGGCTGAGCCGGATTGTCTCCATAGCTGTTGCGGAGTTAACTCAAAAGCATACACAAAGCGGCTCATTGCTCTTATGGACAGGCAGAGTGAACATTGTGAACCACTGCTAGAGCAACTACGCTGAGGTCAGTTGACTTCAAACACACACGAAGTAGTAATCTATTTTGGGTACGCTTTTTATCAGCTTCAAAGCTTCTCCAATATGCGCAGTGAACTTCGTACCTGCGCAGTGCTTTATAAGACCAAAGTATCAAAATGGGTTTGCAAATTTAAAGCGCAGTAAGCCGCAACTGGTTGTTGTTTAATAATAAAGTTAGCTTTTTGTGTTTTGCATATTTTTGTGCAGCTTTTAGAGCGAAAAACTCTATAGATAAATATAAATTTAGCTCATGGTGATTGTGTCGACGTTATAGGGGTCATACTGAGCAACACCACAAAATCATCAGCATATATATATATATATATATATACAAAGTTAACGTTCTGCGTAGGAAATACGCGTACAACATCGCGTTGAGGACAGCACGTTTAAAAGAACCGCGAAGAAGATGTGAAGAGAACAGATGGCGTTCAAGAGCCACCTAGAAATGTACATACTCCGTAAGGAACTTTTTAGATGCCGCGAAACTTTATACAGCAACTCGGAGGCATCGAGGCTATTAACGGACAATCGTGCAGGAACGCTACAGAAGAGCGAAAAAAAAATAGATATAAGCGCCAATTAACGTTATGTTTCAAAAGTGTGGTCCGGAAAAGAAAATATTAGAACATAATATACACAATACGATATATAAATCTAAGGGTCTGTAGTTAAGAAGTCTTATTAAACCGTTGCAGCCATCTACTATGATGCTCGGAGGATTGTTCCTCAAAGTTTGCGGCATCTCTCTGAGTACAATCAAGCCAATGGACTGCCTCGGTGTAATTTGCTAATGAGTTCTCTCAAGCCTGACGCAGTAGGTCGTCGTTGATTCGTCTCGGATGAGAAGATACTCACCGAGTATGGAAATCACATGCCCACAATCTAGAAGATTGTGTGCCATTTATCCAGCATATCCGGCTTGCCTTGAGTGTTGCGTATAATGAAGGAAACGTGATGTCATCACAGGTTCTTCTTAAAAAGGTAAAACCTTGAGAAATAATGCCCATATGCATATTCTACAAACTACGGTAGAACCGAATTTAGACACTCTGTCAAACTTTGTGCAGTACATTCTTCAGTACGACGCCGCGCCCCTGCGCATATGAGCCTTTTAGTGCAGGAACAGCTGGCAGAACACGCGAGTATGCCTTTCAACAAAATCTGCCAGTCGCCTAACAACCCTCATTTAAGTTCGTCGCATTACTATGCATAGCAAGTGATTAACCAAGGGTATGATGCATACTGACAAACCAACATCAGCGTTGCTTACAGCCTTCACTAACCAGGATCCGTTACAACAAGGGTGTCATTATGAACAATATGATCTAGGGGATAAGCTCCACGAGAGACGTCTCAACATATAATCGACGAGAAGCCTGTGCTTTTTGCGAGGGCAGCAGGGATTAGCCCAATTTAGAAAGGATGCATTGCTAGAAGAGGCATTGCATCTAAATGTGCCATAAATGCATGCAATTTTCCAAATCAGCTCTATGTTAACTTATGTAAATTCGGCAAGCTGGGACACACTCTTGATGCGCAATCTAATAATTTGATCGTTGCTAGCGTCACCGCCGGAGACCCCGGGAGTTTCCGACGGTGTCTGCTTCACCACAACAATACCTTTCCCAGACGACTTAATAAGAGCAACACGTTTTCATGGACGCGCGCATTAGTATGACGCAGCCAGCTTTTTATTCACCTGATTTGCAATTTTCCTCTTCTCGTAAACAAACATATGCATGGAAGATGCTTTTTAACATGCAAAAAGGCAGATCCTCAGCGCTACGGAAAATAATTGAAACCTTCGATTTGTTGAGGGTTACCTAGATCTCTCACCCAAAAAGCGCATCGATTACGGTACAAATCATATGAAAGTCTGGCATGGTATTTCCTCATCTTTCTATATACATATATAGTAATTTGCAATATCCGTCGTAGCTGTTGTTGTCTTCGCAAGCGGAATGGGTATTATAATAAGGGTCCTTCTGGATGGCTCTTAGGTCCTTCTGGATGGCTCGAGTACTATTCTTAAACATCACAAGTTGAAAAGAATAAGTTAGCTTGAGGCAGTATTGCTCAGCTTGCTTGATGCAAACATCAAATGCATGTGTTGATGCAAACTCATTAAACGTTTTATGACGTGGTCTACCAGGGCAGTAGAGCTACTTACTCCGTCACTAATGTCATATGAATCAATTTGAAAAAGAAACGTTGTATTATCGGCATAAGCTATCGCTTTACCTAACGTGCCATCTCGCATCTTCAAAAGTATAACGCGCCCACATTCAAGTGAAAACATGAGCACGGCAATTAAAAGCAGTCGCCACATTAAGCAAAACACCCAAATATATCTAATTAGCCTCTACCAAATCAGCAGCAAACTGTCACAATTCCACACGCGCCGCATCCGTTGACCGAAGCATGACGATAGCCTAACTGATCAGGTGAGGGAAATTCGATTTGTTCCAGGTGACAACCCAGTTGAAGCAACACCTACCTTCTCGAATTATTATTTTTTTAAAACGTAGTCAACAACAGGTTAGGGACGATAATTAAGTGGTAGAAATCTGCCGCACTTCTTCTTATCTAGGGGGACAACATGAGACGTTTTAAAACAGTGTGGAAACGCACCTATTTGGAACGAGAGCCTAATAACATAAGAGGACCAGGCTATAAATGGAGCCGCCAGCTTCTGCAGTTTCGCAAGCGCGCCAAGGCTGCAATACGTTTAATTCGCTCGCAAAGAGTCCTTGACCCGCAATAGCTTGAGACGAGCAAGGAGAGCAAGCTTATCCACCATTTTTTCCTATAGACCTTCTAAAACCGGCTAAATATTCAGCGCTAAACTAAGCAATTCCACGGTGCGACGACAAACCGTGATTCATCTGAAAGAAGCTCGGCGTCAGTTAACAAATCACCGGAGCTTGTAGACAGGCCTGAAAAAAAAGCCATGGGTCGTCGTAACGCCAGCCACAAGTTCTATTTATGAACTTCCAGAGTCAGCTGGAATCCATGCTGACAACGTCAATACGAGTTCCATAAAAAAAAAAATATATATATATATATATTAGAAAAACAAGAACGTAATCCTAGTTTCTGGTGTTTTTTTTATAGTCTATGATATCTACAGGACAGCTTGTTAGCATTGTGTCTCAACGTGCGAACCCTGCACAAAAAAGATAAACGTCCCTGTCCCGCGTTCCTGGTACACTCTTGGGTTCAGGCATGGAAGCTGCTTTTTCGTATATGGATTTGAGCGTCGCAAAATCAGTGTGGACACCAGGAGCGTCAACAACATTCAGCCACAAAGCCTTATTGATCCGGTCTAAGAAATTAGCGATGCCAACTGTCATGCTTTTTACAGCGAACAGTAGTTTTAGCAAGTGGTAACTGTGGAGGAGGTTGGTCTCCAATTAGAGATGCAACTACTAGAAAATAGTCGAAAAACATCGATTTATTGAGCACGGCCAGTTCAATACTGCATACATTTGAGTAATTTTTTTAATAGAAATATGATCGACACATGTACCCGAAGAGGGACAAGTAACAGAATAAATGCGCGAATCTTTTTGCATTAAAACAAAGATAAATACTTCAGAGACGAGGGGCTGGCCATAATATTGTCTATTAAGTCACTCATTGAAATTCACGGAGAGTTACTATTTTTCGGCAGAAGTCCATCCAGGATACTAAACTTGATAGCGCGATGTGTCACTCTACAAAAGTACAAAGTGATTCGCTCTACAGACAGCAAAGATTTTGCATCCCTCTAGTGCGTGCAGTACACACGGCATCTGACAGCCACGTTTCGCTCAATGCAACACCATCGCAACTCGACTCTTCATCCGCAAAGAAATCAACTGATCAAGGATTCAAGGAAGGTCGCCTTGACAAGGCCACATGTACCAGCTATTAGATGAATGACTGAGAAGCTGTAAAACCAGTGACAAAATGAATCCCATATAACGTTCGTCATGGGCTGTCATCAAATCCTTCGTCGGTCGTCTGCCTTTCGAAAACGTGCTCGAGAAACTTGATGGTGTTACTGCCGCTGTCACTGACAACGACAGTCCCGCCCGCCAAACCCCATCGGAAACCTCAAACTAGGCAACTTTCGAACAACTGGTGGACTAAGTGGGTTAAATTGTATTTTTCTAAACACTCGTCCAGCGGCAAAACAACGTGCTATTGATTCTATTTTCTCCTACAGTGTGGCTAAAAATGTTGATCTCATTTTTCTGTGTGAGACCTGGTTCAACCAGTCCATAACGGACGCCGAGCTTACTTTCAACAATCCTTTTCGATGCTTCCGGCTGGACGGTGGGCCGAGAGGCGGAGGAGTGTGCATTCTAGTCTCTGCTCGCTTAAGTGTTACCTGTATCATGTGATATACCCGGCGAGCACATCGCAAACGATCTACTTACTCCACACAACGAGTTTAAGGATACTGCAGCATAGTACAAGTACGAATAAAGTTTTATAGTTTAAGAACAAGCCGTCAATATCCATCAGCCTCATGTAACGCAGATTCGAGGTAATGGTGTAGCATTTATGCATCATAGAGTTTAAGTGCGAATCCCACGTGTCTTCATGGACTAGCGGACCGACACACTTCGTAATCTTCACAACAGACACTTTTTATCTGCTAGGAGCAGTTTGCCGTTATGACAAAGCTTGATTCTAAGGAAATCGAAATAAAGCTAGGTTGCTTCTCTAGCGTTGATAACAAGTCCAAATTAACTAAACACGTTTGCGACTTTTTCCCTTGCAAAAGCCAGTGTAATAACTCAGAATCAATATTATAAGACATGAGCCTAAATAAAATCGTGATATATTCAGCGAATGCAATCGACTTGCGTAGATTATCACTCTTAACATTTAAAATAAACAAAAATGATGAGAACTAAAAACAAGAAAATGCCTATGACGGAACCCCGTGGAGTTCCGCCGCCACACAGATTCGACGATTCCAACCATCACCGCCCAACTTTCGGAAGGGTAAGTACGACCGAAACCACTCTACTGCGTCACCTTGGTACCCTAGCCTATAAAGCATATGTAAACGACTGTTTCTAGCAATTAAAACAGCGGCAATGTCAACAAAAAGCTGATATACTTTGCCGTAAGTGCGCAAGTGGAAGTTTGGTCGATTCACTGCGCCGAGCTGATCAGCTGACAGGAAGTTAGTGGGCTCAAGGTATATATATATTTATTGAAATTGAATATATATATATATATACATATACATATCGAAGGGCCCAGGTGATTCAAAATGATGCACTTCGTGCCATCTTCTCCCGACGGCGCTACGAGTCAGTTAGTGATCTGTTCGCTGCTTATGACCTTTTACCAGTTTCAAAAATATATATTTTTAGAGTGGCTACGCTTGCCTACAAAACCTCTCGTGGTTTACTACCGGCGGATATAGTATTTCTCTTGGTACCTAGACGGAGAAAGCGGCTGCGTTGGCGACATGATTTGTAGTACCGAAAACCAAAAAGGAAATAATTATTTAATAATTAAGAAATTGTTATAATTATTTAATAATGAATAAATTATTATAATTATTTTAATCAGGAATTATCATAATTAATTAATAATTAAGATATTAATTGGTTCATGAGTTATACGAGCCCCCATACAAAAGGTCGGCAATACTGTTGTGTCAAGCGTATTTACTTGCTAAAATGTTGAATCACACCGAGAAGCTGAATCACCGGTTTACTGTGTACAAACCTGTAGATATGACCATGTGACTGTGTGAATCTGTGAATCTACTATGTTTTTTATTTATTAAATGTCATTTTTTTTGAAAACTTAAGCATTTGTAATGCAGTTTCGCAAATAAACCTCGTTCTGAATATATATATATATATATATATATATATATATATATATAAATATATATATTAGCCATTAATCAATTATTAATATTATTCACTGTTTATGCGTATACATTTAAAAAGGCATACGCACAAATTATTAAAAAGTTGGAGATGCGGGGTATCGATCCCCGTACCTCTCGCATGCTAAGCGAGCGCTCTACCATCTGAGCTACATCCCCTCTTGCCTGCAACCAGGTTCGAGCCCTAGGTTCAAGCGTTCCCGCGTCGAACCCGTGGCGCACGAAAAGGAAATAGGCGCACTAAGCTCTATTCGAGTCCGCCAGGATTCGAACCTGGAATCTTCTGATCCGTAGTCAGACGCGTTATCCATTGCGCCACGGACCCATGTTTCTTACTCGCAGCAACATTAATGTTTGCCACTGTTGCTTATCAGATAACTATCACCAATAGCAAAAACATCCCTTCATAGAACATTGAGACATAGGTGTTGAGAAAGATTACATCCCTGTATAATAAGTAACGATATTGTTAACTACTTTGTTAGTATTGTTGCTAACGTTCCATTTCATTATGACAAAAAGTGAATGAAAAATATATAGGAGGAGGCTCTTAATCGACAGATGTTGCATCAGTGACAGTGTTCTCCAGTTGGCGAAAATCGTTACTCAAAAATAGCCTTTAGTGCGTTTAGCCACCCTCTCGCAGGCAGCCGGATCTGTCTTTTAACCATTGTCAACAATTGTCAATTTATAGTGTTTTTTCATAAGTCATAACCTTCCAATCGTTTGAATCATCTGCCGTGCAGACGACATCTAGTTGGTTCGGCGTAACGCTAAACAAGACAATAGCATCCGGGAGCTTAGACTGTGCAACACTCTAGATGTGAACAACAAACTAATAATTCAGTTTCATCGGCTGCCACAAATGGAGCATCACCACTCTTTACCTTTGGTACATCGGTTGAGAGAGCCACCGAGCCATCAGCTGTGCCGCTGTAGAGCTGTGAAGGACTTGTTCTTCTTCTTGGTTGCAACCGCTTTAAGTTTGCTGAAAAGAGCTGTAGTTCCTCTCTTATCTAGCGATGCCATATTAATACCCATGTCATTCCCCACTGGAGCGTAGACGAAACGGATTACTGTACGTTTGCACGTGTAGACGCGATGGTAGACGTGCAGACTCTGGCTAGCGAAACTAGCATGCAAGAGCAGACACTATTTTTGGGTATGCAGCCAACACTGATAGATACATTTGTAGAGTTCTTCTCAAACTGTGCGGACGTGTTCGTGTGTGGCTCATGGAAAGTACCGCTAAATTTCGAATTTTGCATGGAAATCTTTGAGAGAGAAGTCTTTGAGACAATTAACGTCGACTAGCGTGAAAATCTGAAGTGTGCCTCAGGACTAGTTAATTAGAACAGTGTCATCTCGATCTGTATCATTTTCACCTCTCGCCACTATTTCCGCGGCCATATCACCGCCTCTCGTCTTCATCATCACCCTACTATACCCACCTTGATCATAATTGCCAACTTCGTTTTCATTAGAATCTTCACATCCACCGTTAACCTCACTGAAGCCACCCCATCCGTCATCATTATTAGCATCATCGTATGGTACAACCCTTATCAATACTCACCATCAGCAGCATTATCATCTTATTGGCTCTTTCTTCAACAGCTCTGCCTAACTATATCCTACAGCCCATTCACCACTACCGGTCATCATCACAGCTCTTATTATCGACGCCGCCGTTGTCTACTGTCTATCCCCGGATATTACTACTACGATTACTAATCGAACGCGCACTATAGTCCGGCCTGCCACTGAATGGTAAACAAACAGTACCTTATTTGTAAACAAGCGGCGCCACTAGCGAGGTATTTCCTTGGAGCCCACTCTCAATGTATGCGACTTTATCGCTAAACACATCAAAGGAAAGATAGATGAATCTTGTTTTACCAAAAAATATAGAGAACTCTTAATTGTGATTGAGGCCGAATAAGATAGAGCCACACTACTATCGCTTCAGGAGTTAGCCAACATAAAGGTGTCAGCGAGGATCAGTGGAGAGCGATCTACAGTGAAGGGAAAAACTATCTGGTGTGCATCGCTCAAGATCGGAATATTGGCTGCTCTGCAGTCTTTCGTAGTTTCTAAAACAACCAGGGTAGAACTTCTGACTTTTGCAAAAAGATTTTCCAGCAGAGGTTCGGTTAGGGTTGAAAAGGCACCGCGTCGTTTTATATAGGGAACCCGTGCAATGTTTTAAGTATTACAGCACGGATCACTTTGCAGCAAACTTCCTAAACCGAGACACAGAATATGTGGCTTTACGAAGCACCTGAGAAAAGATTGCAAAGCCCAGGCTCATAGTAGTCTGCGTTTTGGAGAACATAAGGCCAGCTGGGGCTCATGTCCACAAAGGCTAAATCGCATAAAATGGTTACAAAAGTCGTCCCAAACCAGCATTGACAAGCGCTCAGATGCCCCGTTGGCATCACTCTGCACACCTGTAGGACACATACAGGCATTTGGCAACTTCTCAAGGCAAATTTGGTCCTCCGTAGTAACGAACGGATTCAAGTTAAACGGGAGGACACTCAAGCTTCAACGACCTGAGCCAGAAAGGTATCTACTAGTAACAAGCGTCCCACCTGAGATCACCGGACGTAATTTGAGTGACCACCATGTGCCGCTGCCGAAAGTGGAGGATATATTGCAACAGGTGGTTGCGGCAGTTTTGCCGAGACTAAAAGGCATCATCGTACAGATGCAGGCGGCTAGAGCCTTCAAGAATGTATCGATATCTTCATCACCTTCCAAGTCGACCTAACATCTCAGGGCAACAGTGAACGGGCCGCTCGCGTGCGAGAACCAGCAGACCTAGCAACAAAATAATAACTTTGGAAACTTAGTGGATGCAGGTATTTAGATAGCGATGTGGAACTGCGGGGGTCTTAGATCTAATTGGGAACGATGTGCACAAAGGGGTAGGCGTTCTCATTTTGAGAGACCTGGGTGCGAGAGCTGTTTACCTTACGGTGATCTATGAGCCCCATGCACCGGCATCGTGCAGAAAAGGCCCGGGTAGAGGGGTAGCCAAGGTATGCATTTAATCGTATTAATTATCGTAAGAACGACGGTAGAAGAAACTATCATGGGAATAGATGCGGAAAATCTGATCGAAATGTTGTTATCTCAACTAGAGCTAATGGCCACCTATGTGCACTCGGCGGGGACCCGAGTCAACAGAGACGATAATCGAGCGCCTCTTGCTGGGTTTAGAAGCGTTACCGAGGAAGGCTCTGATAATCATAGGAGGGGATTTTAACGCAAAATTAGACAGGATTGACTCGGAAAGAACGGTGACTTTGCTAGACTTACTGGAGAGAGCGACTGCTAGGTAGTTAACAGGACGAAAATATGCACATATGAATGCCATCTCGGAACGTCAGTTATTGACTTACTTGCAACAGATGTGGACAAAAGGGACACACAGGGGATGACAATAATTTATTGGAAGGTGCGGGACTCAGAAATCATATACCTATGTTGGGTGTCCGGGTAAAAAATAGCACACCGTCAAGAGCGAGGAAAAAGGGAAGGCTCCGGAAGAAGACTTAACAACAATATCCATTTACAGGAATTTAGCTTCCCGGTGCCAGAGACAATTCTGGTATATTGCTACAAGCGCAGTCTGGTAGGCTTATTAAGGTCTACAATGCTGCCACTACAAAGGGGTAGCGGAAAACCTTGGATTAACGAATAGCGCAGGGCGGCCAAGCAATCTAGTAGGTTAACGCAAGAAAACGTAAATGCCGTTTCGGTGATAAGGCTATTGGCTACGTTAAATTAACGGTTAGTTAAGAAATCGTATTAAAAAAAGAGCAGCAAAACTACTGGGAGTAAAAGAGTAGGCAGCAACAAAGGACAAACGCCCACATACATGACTGAAGCGGAAAGGGAAGAGACATTGTTTAGTAGAGACGGGCAGGCTGATTAAACACTTCAAGAAGATATTGGCCGATTCGGGCGCAACTCCGAATGCGCCACTAGAATACGAAGGCTCGTTAGTTCAGACGGAAAAACGAGAGTTTAATTTAACATAAACACATTAATCTAGCCAGGATGTTAATATCGTGTGTTATCGCGTTATAATCGTATGTAGGAGAGAAAGTGGAATTACTACCGTCTCTTACACTGATTTATATGGTCGAACGGCACTACACAAAAGTGTTATATGTGGCGTTCACTAGCGTCCCTCGTGTTAGTCCGGGATCCTATGGGAATACGATAACGGGGTTAATCATATCACGAATCAAACTATCATCAATGGCGTCAAAACGACCGCCGTAAGATGTGCATTCGTGTGCTCTATTAACGTTGACTTTAAGGCTAAGTTTTCTTACGTTTAAACGTGAACTTTAAAAGTGCGTATCCCAGGGCTCTAACATGTTTAAATTGTTTTCCATGTGACTATTTGCCTTTTTGTAGTTACCATGATGATATTTTAGACGATACAAAATTATCTGTCGGACTCGTTGGTCTAACTGGTTCTTCCACCAAACAACTCTTTCACTCGAAACGGCGTCTTTTGGGAACTCATGTCCGACCATCCCCAGTATATATCATAGTACAACAGATAATAGTAATTTTAATCTCACGAATTATCTCTGCCCCTCCGTTCTACTTAAAGGAAATGAACTTTCTTAAACAAGTTCTATCACCCCTAAAACGAATGTATTTAATTTAGGGACAAATTTTTCAGGGCCCATCGGACTATTATGTAATACTAAGGTTGGATTTATATACAATACTTCTGCAACCGTATTCACCGGACCTGGCTACGCGTGACTTTTCCTTTTTCTCACAGATCAAATACAAATTGAAAAAGCAACGTTTTGAGACTAGAGAATCGGTTCTTACGCGTTTAAAAATGCTTTGAAGAGTGGGAAAGAAGGTGGAACAAGAGCCAATCACAATTACAGCTATAACGTAACGAATATTTATGCAGGTATTTAAGAGTAGAGTACAGAGTATTCTAGAGACAAATGGGAAAATAGGAGAATGGCAGTGCGGAAAAATAGGCTAGATAATCACATTTTTTATTTGAATCAGGGTTTTTTAATTTTTTATAAAAGTATATAATATAATGGACAGAACAAATTTGTATCAAATTACGTTGGAGGAGGGTTTTGAGAGAGACTGGATGAAGTAACTAGAAGACATTTACAGGAAAAACACGGTTCGAATTATGATAACAGTCGGACAATCTAGAGACTTTACAGTCGCTAGGGGGGGCAGAGATCCGTCAAAGTCCGCTGTCATCAGTGATTTTTTTATCTATATTCAGGGAATAGAGCGAAGGATTAAAAGCACGGGTTTAGGATGACAAAGGGGGGAACGATATCGTAATGTTAGGGTGGGGCACTAGCGAAGTTCAAACAAATGTTGACTGCATTTGGGGAAGCAGCGGAGGCACTGGATATGGTGTTTAATGATCAACAGAGCGCAATTTTGTATTTAATTGAGTTAGGGGGAATGGGAGCTTGCATCACAGGGAAAGGAATTGGACTATCTAAGTTGGTACACTTATCTTGGGGTGACTATGACAGAAGATGGTCACTTAGAGGAAAATATATTTGGGAGAAAAACGGCTAAAAGAGGAAAACATGGAGTTTAGTAAGAGCCGCTGGGGGTTATTTATATATAATAAACAACATAAAATAAAAGGCAATGTTTGCACAATAATTGACTTTTGCTAATGCCTCTCTGGCCCGATTGGGAAAGAAGTTAGCAACAACACATACAGAAGCAATAAGATTTGCATTGGGTTGTCGTTTTAGTTGCGCCAGAGAGTTTTTTGAGGCGAAAAGGCGGATGTCAAAATGTATACAAAGCGAAGTGCAAAGTAAGCTACGTAATATGATTAAAAATGTCACAGATAAAAGAGGGGGGAAGTCTATTCAAATGTTGTGTACTTATTTTGAGGTTTGGTAGAGCTCAGCAAGAAAATAATTTCTCTCAATAGAAGGAGGCGGATTTTTTCCAATTCACATCGTCGTCTGCTGCCGCTTAGACAGTTTGTCTGATGTCGTTTTGGAGCCTCGAATGGCACACACTTCGAACCAAAACCCGCGCAAAAGCTGCTTTAACTAAATTTATTGGCAAACAACTCAGGTGTGTTTCTGAACGAGCACGAGTAGTTTATCTGCTGAAGCAGGTCAACAAGCTAGCACGTATGCATGCTTTAACTCTCGATATAGCTGTTGATAAAAATTACTATTCAGCTACTACGTAACGCAGCACCATCACTTTGGTGAGAATGATGAGCATTACACTTGAGAATAGTAGTTTTTGGGCGTAATAGCAAAAGTGTACGATCTTGAACGTCAAAGCTTCAACGCAAAACATAACAACATATTGACTTTCCTTAATCCGTTTATTCGCCGTTCACCAGCTTTCATTGGGCGTCATTTAGATTATGTGGGACCGCCGAACATGCATGATCGGTGCCTTCACGCGTTGACTGGTTCTCCCACAAACGTAGATTTTGCACAACTATGTAAAAGAAAAAACAATAAATACAAGTAAACTACTTGTATACATTTCATCCTTACTCCTAGACCAAACGTTTCCGCCCCACCTAATATTCGAAAAAATATTTTCTTGTAGATTTCTACCAAACCTCAAAATAAGTACACCATGTTTTGTTAGACTCTATATATATA
>QVRM01006490.1:0-39426 GCA_003439945.1 Dermanyssus gallinae | reverse complement strand
AGAGTGATCTACTCGCTCTTTGGTCAAAATAAACACAGTGAAACGGTTTTCGATCATTTATAAACATAGCTCAGTCCTGGGTCATTTTTAAAAGCTGTGTACATGTAGAACGGTGTGTAAAGCCATGTTGGGCAGGGTCAAGTAAGCGGTTTAAGATTAAAAACTGATTTAAGTGGTTAACTAAGATTTTCTCAAAAATGCAAGCATGGTATTGAGCATTGCGAACTGGTCGGTAGTTTTCAGCATTCATTTTCGAGCCTTTCTTGTGGATAGGGGTGACAAGACTGAGTCTAAAAAGGTCGGGCACAGCGCCTTCACTATAAGATCTTTCAAATATGAGTTTAAGTGGTTCCGCCAAAAACAACGCAAATTGTTTGTAAAAAATGTGAGGAATGTTTTCAGGTGTGGGCTAGTCTTCAATTTAAGCGCAGAGAGAAGTAATAGATTGCAGACTCAGAAGGTAACCAAGGGATCGCGATGAGAAGTGTTGCGTGGGTTGTTTGCCGTTGAAAAACCTGGACCGGATGCACAGAACAGGGTAGAAAAATGTTCAGCGAGAATCTCAGCTTTATGTGAATTAGTATAAGCCACCGTAGGGACCTAGAATGATTGGGGGAAGAGATTCAGTTCCTTTAATTCGTTCATTGGCATACCGAAAAGTGAGCGAGAGTCCCTAATGTTCATTCTAGACTCATGTAAAATACGAAGTCTTTTGGTCACTTTCTTAGCTTGCGTTCAAGAGACTGAGATGCGGTACTACAAGGCTTTAGTTTATGAGCAAGACGATTTTTGTAAGTCTCCATATGATTGATGGAATCACACTAGTAAAAAGCGGAGTAACGAGTTAATTAAATAGAGCAATGGTCAACAAATTTGGTGTTTATTACATTACCTCTGAACAACCCATGAAAAAATTTCCCAGTTTACAACGTCAAGATGATTCGCAATAATAGCGGCATCCATCGTTTGTAATCGAGCCGACCATTCGACGGCAATATGTCACTGACGGCAAGTACAATATTAAAACGTATGGCGCGATGATCAGATTTTATGGGAGGAGGGATAATGGCAACATTATCAATTGTATCTGAGTCAGTGGTAAGAAGAAGGTCAAGTATGGATCCAGACACATGAGTCGGTGAGTGAATTAGCTGGGATATAGTACGTATTCATTAACGAACGTAAGAGAGAATACAGAGAGAGAGAGAGACAAAGACAAAGAGACTAAAAAGTGTCTTGAGAGTAATTCAACGGAGAAAGTAAGTAAGCACGTTTTACGATTGCATAGGTTACGACATTAATACGCCGTCCGGCCAGAGGAGCCCTTGTTCAGAGTGCTCCACAGTTGATAAGTGGCAAACGTTCTGTAACAGAACAATATGAAATGAGCGTAATGCCATCTCGAAAATCCTGTCTACGCATCTGCTTAAAGCGAGTTCACATTGCGTCTTTTTGTGGAATGGGATAGCTTTGTGTTGTAGGTGAAACGCACTTTGGATTTGGAAAGAACCGATAGATATATATATATATATATATATAATATATATATTATATACAGGGTGGCTGCATTTGTATGTCCAGAAAGCTAGGGCATAGTCAAGCTCGGTGAGAAAATCATTTTTGCCAATGGAAAGGGGAGCGTAAGTGCTTCGTATAAGAGTGAGATAATAATGCATTTCTCAATTGAAAACCGAGCTAATTTTACTTTCGGATCTTTGAAATTTCACGCCCAGGTTTGCAATTTTTTTTATTACGCGCGCACAACCAATACGCCCAGACGAACGTGTACCTCTTGTAAATCATTTTGGTACTAAATTGGTAGAGCTGACAAATGTGGTTGCAAAGTAACTTAAATCTCCCTATGGCCATATCGGGTGTGAGTGCATACATGCAGCTACTATATTCGCTTTCTTTGTCAATCAAGTCACTCGTCAAACCTGTAGGAGCTCAGAAAATTATTTAAGTTACTTCAATTATTGCTCGAACGAATGCCCGCCAGCCAATAAGCACATTCGGTATCGATGGCAAGGCTCGCGTTGCACGCGTTCAAAGGACTCCAGGCGTCTGCAGCAAGCGAGAGTTGCTGACGCAGAAACTCGCCCTCGCGCTGGTCACCCGTGTTAGCACACATTATTATTATTATTATTATTATTATTATTATTATTATTATTATTATTATTATTATATATATTATTATTATTATTATTATTATTATTATTATTATTATTATTATTATTATTATTATTATTATTATTATTTTATTATCATCATCATCATCTAGACGGCATTAGTACTACTGGATCGTTCGAGAGAAAACACACCGTTATTGAAATTGGAAAGGCAAGTAATCAGAATGCAGATCATGCCTTGCAAGTAGTAATTGACTGTTGCACCCTGAAAAAAGGCCAGCAGTTATTGAGCTAGACTCTGATTGCCGTGGCCAGTTATATATATATATATTGTAAAATGTTATTGTGTTCGAATATGTCAGGAGTGTATATACAACGTATCAGAGAAAAGATGACAAACTTTGGTGACGCACTTTCCGTGCTTGTTAATGCCACGCTGCCACCACGATATATCGTTAAAAAGAGCCGCATAAAATTGCAACATTTCCTGAGATGCCTAAAGTTCCACAATGGGGCCGAACATAGGGTGAACAAATATCTAGGAACATCCTTAATAAGCGAAATTCTAAAAAAGCTTCTCTGGCTCTCTAAAGTACTTGCCAAAGATACAGGCACATACTGAGAAAATTCCAATTGTGCACGGTTGAAAAATATTTAGGTTTGAGGCTAGAGTGTTAGAATTCATAGGCAGATGCTCGCGAAAAGTTAAAGACAGTAAGATGGTTGCTTAAATTCCGATGTTCCAAACTTTTTCCATATAATAACAAATACCTGTAGGTTAACAATATGCAAACCCCGGCGCTTGCAGATAGTACTAACGTGAATTGATTATGGCATTAACGATGCGAAACCCAATTAAGGCGTGACGGTAACCAGGCTCGCCATGCGAGTACAGTGAGGGTTTTGTGGTCACTTATTGGTAGTTGTGGAAGGTGCTTTACTAGTTTTGCCCAAATATGTTGTGCATCCACCATAAAATGTCTCAGCATAACTGTAATGTTATGAGATAGGAAGCATGTCTGCTGCCAATGCTTAAACCTAGGTAGGTCGGCGTACGAATACTAAAGTAGACAAATTAAAGCTATTCGTTACAAGGTCCGCTAATGCGTGCTGTCGCTCTAAGCGACCCTGATATGAAAAGGTCACGGCATGTGTACTTAGGTATGTGTAGATATCAAGCGAATAATAAATCCATCCATCTTAGGTCGACATGAACGACCCAGTGTGGAACGACAAACATCGTCGATATCGGAGGTTTTAGCTGGAGCAGGATATGGCGTCTATATGATTCTTACCGAACATTGACGTGCAACAAATCAAATGTATTGAAGGTGCGTGGAAATACTGACCATAGACTATAAATATACGATGCTGCATTCCAAGCTAAAAAATGCAGGCCGAAAAGGATGCTGTTTAAACTTTAGCAGTAGTTTTCTTTATTGCTAGAGCTGTATGCTAGAAACCAAATTAAGCGCTGTGCAGAGGTTCATTTTGACTGCTACTCGCTATAATTCAATTTTTACGAATAAGTCGCTAACAATTATTTTTTCATATGATACCATGAGTCTAGTTTTTTTATGGGCGACCAAAAAATCTACCAGCCCAGCACATACTCGCTTTAGTTTGATTTGAAAAATAGAATTTATTTTTACTGCTTACTGATGTTAATATATAACAAGACCTTCGTTCAAGCCCATGGGCAACCTCCGCAGTACAGAGGCTGTATGCTTTCGAGTGTATTTGCAAGTACTCATGAATAAACAGCTATGTGTTTCATTCATTCAATATCATTATTCGCACTTCTTCACCTGGCGGGACGGTCGCTGAAGTGTTCAAATTGTGTATAATGAAGACTGTATTTATTGTAATTCTGTACCGTCTTAAAATGCAAAGTGATTACTTAATAAACAATATGTAAAACATAATCATCATATAACTACGTGCAATAACGGAATAATTTTGACCGATTTTTGACATTATGCGAGACTGAACATCTTATCGACTATAGACGCAATATTCAGCTTTGTGTTTTTTCTGCGCTTTCTCCGGCGCACGGAGTGTGCGCCGGTTCGCCGACTAGACTGAGCGCAGACCGCTGTCCCTGCTCAAATGTTTGCTTATATTTTTTGTGCTTCTATGTAATGAGAAAAAGCAGTCGATGAGTTTATAATTAGCCTCTGCTAAAAGAACTAATAAAAACGTTTCATATGATGGGAGCATATGAGGGTGAGAGACAAGATAAACCATTTTTGTCGGGTCTGCAACGTCTTTGCTTACATCTTTGAACGGTAACAAGCTACGACCAGCTTGCCGCCAAAATGGACATTTCAAACTAACACCAAGGTAACTGGATAATTAATTTGCGTAAATACGCCCATTTCCCCACTGAAATCCGCTAACGACTACATGACCACAACGTCATGTAGCCTTTGCATGAAGTCGCGTCTTCAAATGCAATTTTTTTCAATATATTACACAAAATATGCAATTAAATTGGTTTCACCTACAAACCCGCAGCATGTTTGAAAAAATACATTTTTTGTATAATTGTTGTTGACCTTGGAACGTGACACACATGATAAAGAAGAAAAACTTACGATTAACGCTGACATGGGTATTGTAACGATATTATTATTATAATTACTTTTTTACAATCTAGATATATAATTACATTCAAAAAGACCAGTGACGAGTGTCGGGAGATAGAAACAATCTTGTCAGAAAAAATCTTGCAGAAACAAAGCTCGATTCTAGATACATTAGTGTGCTCCTGTCGTCCGTTAATTGCCCACTTTTGCTCATTCTCTCAGACTTCGTTGAGTTGTTGTCGTTGTTCTTATTGTACATAGTTGCATAGTAGTGCAGCTGTACGGACTGACGATTACTACTATCCTTGCTGTTGTCCTTTATTAGTTCTTCGTCTCTTCTGTTCCTCGTTTTTGTTTCCCTTTTTCGGTCGCTGATGTTATTTATAAATATATATTCGTATACATTGTTTCGTATACTGTGTGCCTTGTCAAATTTCTCTTGCCCTATTTCACAGCCATAGAATTCGTGCGTACAGACGAATGTATGTATGGTAGTATTCCAGCGAGTATGTTCCACGACAAGGAGGCTGGATTCACTTCACAGGCTTCTCTGGTCGACGTCGGGGTACACCAGGCCGCGGCGTGACGGGTGCAGAAACTGAAAATGCGAAAACACTCGATTGCACAGAGAGAACGTAGAGCGACAGAGATATCTATAGAGAGAGAGAGAGAGGGCGCGGGGAGGGGAAAGAGAGTTAGGCTAGGTAGAGAGGAGGCAATGAAAATGCAAGAAGCGCGTGTGATGAGCGAGAGAGAGCGATGATGGTCCATGGGCAAGAGGCAGGGAGACATGGGCGGGGCGCTGGGGGTAAGGCGAGACGCAACCACTATCGCAAGAAGGACTTCGATTTTTGGCGGCACGCTGCTCTAGCGTGACACCTCGCTTTTTTGTTTTTTCCTCCTCTATCTCTCTCGTTTGCGTTCGCGTTCTCCTCCACTCACTCGAGCCCATTTTCGCTCTCTGCCGTCATCGTGTGCCGGAAATTGAGTCGGCGCGCGGCGCAGCAAGCTCTTCCGCCGCTGCGCTCGAGGTGGAAGACGAACCAAGCGGCGACCAAGGCGTAAAGGGCGAAGATTTTTCAGAACAACGACGGGACACCGGAGTACCAGCAGCGACAGGATGACGACGACAACGACAACAACAACAGCGACAACGGCAACAACAACGACAAGGACAAGCAACCAGGCCCGGGGCGAGACCAAGAAACAGAAAATGTGTTGAGAAGAAGAAGGAAGAAGATGAGCAAAAAAATGGTAAGGGAAGGGGGCGAGGATGGAGGCGAACATGGTTGAGCACGAGTGTGAGCGCCAAAGAAGATTTCTGAACAACGATGCGCCCCCATATGCACACACATGTACACACAGGCATACATACGTACATACATGTATATGTACGAACATACGGTGCGCCCCACGGACACCAGCCCGCAAGCGTCCCACGGACACCAGCCCGCATGCAAGCCGCCCCCGCAGCCGCCGGCGTATGCGTTTATGCACTGGCTGTTCGGCAGCGGTGGGAGGCTTCTTGTTTTTTCTCCTAACGTCTTCGTTTTTCCTCGTCGTCCTCTTCCTACTGTTCCTGCTCCAGCTCCATCTCTATGATGATCCCAATGCTTGCCCACTTCCAACCGTTGGGGGGGGGGGGCTCTTCCTGGTTCGTTCTCGTGCGCTCTCTAGCTCTCTCTCTCTAAGGGTCCTGCTGCCTCTGTTGCCGGCGTCGTTGTCGGCGTCGGCGTTGCTGTCCTCGTTGTACAGGTTGTCACTGTCGCTGTTGTCGTCTCGAAAAGCTTGCATATGCATGTGCACTGCTGATGCCTGACTGCCCGTGGCTGCTGCTTAATTTTGCTGCCGGCGACAGGATATTTTTTGTGCATTCACTCGGAGTGGGTGGGTGGCTAGTGAGTGATTGAGCGGCTGCTGACCGAGCAAGCGATCGAGCGGAGATTGAGCGGCGAGGTATGCGTTGGGTCTGCATGCTTTATGGGCGGCTTCATGTAATGAGTGAGTGTGTGAGAGAAAGAGGGGCAACGCAAAGGGAGAAACGTAATATGGCATAGAAAACGGATATGGAATAGGGGGAATTGTAAGCGTGGGGGGCGGGGGGGGGGGATCGGAAAGCTGGTCCGGAGTTGGGAGGCGGGAGTAGGAATAGGGCCGTGTGATTAGATGGCATAAGGGCAAAGAGAAAGGGGAAGGGTGCAGGGATTGTAAACGCCCGCCGCAGTAACAACAACAAAAAACAACAACCACAACAACAACAGCTCTATTAGAGACGACTAACTACGAAGATCCCGATTGGTAACTATTCCTGCTACACATGCTGCTACTGTTGCTACCGCTGCTACCCAGTTCACATATACTTGGTGTATCAATACGATTTGAACGTAAAGTAAACAATGACCCTGTGGATTAGTTTCGCATTGTTTTTAGTGAGTACCGTCAGTTTTTCTTCGAAAGCTTAACTGCAACTTGCATTAAAGCCAAGTGAAATGCAACCGTTTATACCATCGCCAACTGGATTGAGCCTCATTTACAGGAGGTGCTATGAGCACCAATGGTACACTACGTTCTAGACGGCGCCAAATACAGGTTCAGATGAGAAAAAAACTGTTATGCCTAGAAGTCCACAGCAAATCTTTTTTTTTGGGAAGAGATCATGGAAAGCTAACGAGAGAGATGTACACTGTTCTAGAGTCAGTTCTGTTACCGCTTGTCTTCGCAGCTCAGTCAGCTAGCGTTTGCTGATTGTCCGTTTCTCATTTTTTTGCATTGCAATAGTGTGGTACATATCGAGAGAGAACGATTGATATAGTGTGGCCATGCTGCTGCCACAGGGACTGTTGGGCAAACCCTACATATCTCAACATGTCCGGCCCTCGGTGCATTAAAGATATACCTTACGGTGAGTTCTAAGCCCGTGGGGGGCGGAGGATGGTCTAGAAAAGCAACCTCCTTTCAAATGTGTTAGTAGTAGTAGTAACAGAGGTCAAGAACAAAGTAATACATGTAGTAATATACATAAAAATGCAGCGTCAAAGGCACCAGGTCGGAATTGCCCGCGAGCGTGATGATGGTCTGGACAAAAACATGCAACATCGCACCGTTTACGCATAGAGTCGAGGTGCGCTGTGGCATGCAGGACATTCCCTGTTGCAGGACTATACGCAGACAATCGCTTTTTCTGACGCACAAAGCAGACGGCACTGTTTGCTTTTTTGGTAGTTTCTTTTTTCCAAGTCCTATCTTATATCATGGGTTATGTCGGCTTTGACTTTCATGGCCGAAAACATAACAAACGGTACGGACAGTCTTACACGCTGGGTTCAATAACGATTTAGTTATGTTACTAGAGTTATTGGAGCGTGCGTGTGGAAAAGCTTTAAAAAAAATCGCATTTTGTTAATCGACATCGAACGGATATCTTACATAGATCGAAGAAGGCTCGAGTTCATACCGTGTAAGACGAATAGCGCCAGTCATGGCGCCTGTCTTGTTAATATCCTCGTTTAATCCCTCATCAAAGAAGCAGGACAAGACAGACGGGGCGACGATTGGGCTGTTGGAGCCGGGAACAACTTTGTGAAGTGATACGAGCAATTCGTTTGAATGAATCAAGACAGCCTCAGTTACAAAAACGTTCCAAACTTAGGACAATCCATCGGCGACATCGCGGAGATCCCCCGTGCGACTACTAGACGCGACGCCCACTCAGAAGATAAATGTGGAAAGCTAATTAAGTTTTTTTTCGTTGAATTGCCGCTGATTCTATAGACAATAAATGGTTTAAGACGACGCGAATGAATTCAAACGTCAGACAAAGTCTTGCTATGTCAACAACGATGCATTCAGTTGGCAGCGCAGCGGCTACATTTTAGCAGCGCTGGAATATATATATATATATATATATATATATTTAACAACACCTACCGAGGTCTGGGTTTTAGATGCCGAGATTTACGGCTCAAACAGGAACCTGGCGAAAGCTCGGCAAAACAAGATCACTAAATACGACGTCGTGTTCTTAAGAGCGGCGCTCCCCGACCCGCAAAAACCTCGCAGATTCGGATCCATCACTATCTCTATGAGTGGTGTATGAGACTCCGAATCTACGAGTACGCTCTTGGGGCTCGGCGTCACGAAGAGGAATCATATGGATTTTACCGTTGTAACGTTGCAAGGGACTTTGACGATATACTGCTCGCACCGAGTCCATACGAGCGGGGGCTGCCAACAAGCAAGGACACGAACAGCTAGATCTTAAGTTCACGTGACCCCTTTTTAGCACCATTTTTATTAAGGCGAGCACTGCCGAGTGTGCAAACGTATTGTAACTTATTAATAAATCATCACAATATTTTCAATATATATATATATATATATATATATATATATATATATATATATATATACTCAATTCAATATATTACTCCTCACGAGAAATTACCGCTGCTACAGCTAGCACATCAACGATGTTAAGTATAAGTAAGTGCCTATGCGTGTATTCTTCCACATATGATTTGTAAGAAGGCTTGTTTTGTTTACGCCGTGCAAAGCGTTCTCTTATCTAATGTGAAAACACTTCGTTTCAAATCACACACTAAACCACTTATTCGAGGAGCATATTATTACTTGGCACGGGGCTCGTCTATTGTACATTCAGTTACAATCACGCACAAACAATAAGATGCCGCTAGATCAACTGTACGTAGGTTTGCTTAAATTGCTTTATTGCTCTACTTTAAGCAATACGATAATAAGCAGACTGCTCCTCGTACAGGCTGTGCAGTTATTGAAATGCCGTTTGATTAGCGCCTATTCAAAGGCATGTACATGTATGTAAGGCATGTATGTATTCCTCTACCTCTCAAACGTGGACCTATGTTTTCTCGACTGAACAGCCCTCACTCGAACATGCAGTTCAATTAATTCATGGCGCCAGCAGCCCTGCACGGGTAGTACTGTAGAGTTACTTGTGATGACTGTACGATGGTTGACAACTCATCACAGCACAGCTTCCTGAGGGCATCATCACTTTCACCACCAAAAACCAATAGAACAGTTGCTAGTAGTAAGTGCTGCATGCCTGCATGGCAGAGGTAACGCACTTAACTGCAGGAATACTCATATCTAGGCAGATAAATGCAATGAACTAATCATCAGGCTCTTAAAATGTTTTTTCCTAGTCTGATCACGTATAACATACATATATTTACGTAATGTATATATATATATATATATATATATATATATATATATATAATTGTGTATGTGTAGACATAGGTCGCGTCGTGCCACAACGTTTGAAGTGCTTCTAGTACTCTGGGATTGCGTTTATACTCGTACAAATCAACTGTGATGATGAAATGTTTGTGATATGACATATAGTCTAATTGGTAATGTATACGTTTATTGTAAACCACGTTTGACGAACCCATAAACTACTATATAAAATAAAAAAAGAATATATATATATATATATATATATATATATATATATATATATATATATATATATATATTTAATTGAATATATAAGGCATAATATCGAAACGTAATTTATGAATGGAACAGAATTTTATAAAGCTTAAATTCTCACTAAATCTAATAAATACAAAGCGCAAAGACTGAGAACATAAACTCACAACGAACGCAATTTGGTTGTGGATTTTAACCTATCTAACAGTGAAAACAGGTTTCACCCTAACAAGTTCACAGCGAATCACAAATCTGGCTATACATATTTTAATTAATTAAAAAAGTAGCACGACAAAATAAAAAAGACTGGGCAATTTTCTTAAGCAGTTGTTCTTGTCTCAATTTTGATCCAACGATAACGCAGTGGCGGTGGTAAAGTCATTAGCCAAATGGGTCAGTCTTGCACTGACCCTGGCCGGTGACTAACGTATAGGTGATATACGAACAGTATTTTTAATTGCAAAGGACAAAAATGAATCGTAGTTGGATACATTTGCCGATGGTTTTTATATCGCTTCATACTATATACATGAATATAAACAACAACAGTATCATATAAGTGTATTCATCATGTATCTTTTGTATATGTATATATGATGTATGCATATGTATAAAAGTACATTATTTATATATATATATATATATATATATATATATATATATATATATATATATATATATATATGATATATGCATATGTATAAAAGTACATACTGAAAAAAACCTGCGGAAAAAATCGAAACATATTGTCTCGCTCTGTTGTCAGACATTAGCGAGAAGATTGGACGTTCAGCTTATCACACAAAAAATAAACAATTCAGTGCGTCGCACGAAGAGGGGGAGGAAGCTCATGACTAATAGTGAGAGAGAACAGAGGACAAAGCTAAGCATAACGAAGGAATTTCCGGACAGACGTTCCTCGGCCTGCGCGTCCTAGCTCGAACTGCCCCCCATGCTAGGCTCGAACTGCCCCCCCATACTAGGCTCGAACTGCCCCCCCATGCTAGGCTCGAACTGCCCCCCATGCTAGGCTCGAACTAGGCCCCGTCGAAGCCCGAACTGAACGCGCTCGCTCATGCGGGGTTCTCTCGCCCGGGCTACGCCCCGCAAGACTGCGTCTCTTCTCTCCCCGCTAGGAAAGCACGTTACGAACTAGCTCTAGTTGCCCGATGTTGGTCGAGTCACTCCCTTCTCCCCCCTCTCTCTATCTCTCTTCGAGCGCCTTCTCCCCCCTCTCCCTGTCTCTCTCCCTCTCTCTGCTTCATTTCTCTTTTACTTCCTGCAGGGGGGAAAAGCAAGATGGAACCCGACCACTCTCTACCGCGAGGGTCGGCAGGCTTCGTGCGCGCCGGAGCGGGGCGCATCTCAACGGTGCCGACCTCTGTCTCAAATAGGCGACCGATAAGAAGAGCACTGCTGCCGTTGCTGCTTTTGCTTGATGCATGTGGGGGGACGGGGGGGCGACGTCTGTGCTCGTATGATGCGACGGACACTGCGACCGGCCAGATGACGCCTTCGCTGTGGCAGCTACGACCGTGGTGAGAGCGAAAGTCGTAAGTGGGTGAGTGCGAACGTGTTGAGAAGAGTTGGGGGGGTTGGGAGCTGTTGTGTCTGGGTGCGAGACGATTTGAGTACGATGTAGAATGAAGTGCGCATAGACATCAAAATGTCTCTTGTTGCCCTAAATGATAGGAAAAAGGAAAAAAAACAGTATGAAAAGCGAAACAAAACGGCAAAATGCTGCATAGGAACCATCTAAGAAGCGGCCCAGCGGAACATTAAGTAGACACTCGGGCCGGCTGTACTACTACGCCTAAAGTCGAAGAAGACGATGGAGAAGACAAGGAGGCTTATGATGTACTAACTGCAATATGCACGATATTTGCTGTCCTCTGTGGTAAATCTTGTATGTGAGTTGCCATTCTTCTATTTTCCTTGTTTTTTTGCGGCGTCCCAGGTGGCCTAAGGTGGATCAGCTCAGACGGAAGAGTATGAACCTTGTTTCGACACACATTAACGATACGGCGCTCGCCTGCCTCGTAAGTAGCGGTGGAGGGTAGAAAAACTCTATGTCGTTGCCGTGGGGCAAACCACCGCCACACGCAGTAAACCAATGCTAAGTTGAGGAGGACCCGTTTCCCGGCTGTTAACCGTCAGCAAGCAATGCAAACAAGTGTATAGGTGGAAACCAATAATAGCGCCCACCATAACGACACATTGACTCGTATAGGTGACGCAACACGATCAACATTGCGTTGGTCTCATGACCTAATCGAAGGTGTGCTTGTTGTGTCGTGCCGAGCGTGTCGGTGAGAGGAGCTCGGATTTGTGCAGCCCTATTGTATATCCGTCTAATCCATCTGGCGGGCCTAATACGCACGTCAAGACCAGTTTGGGTACCATAATTTCTTCCTTCTTTACTACTCTCCCTCTAATTGTTATAATAGCGTCGAAGCTCTCGCTTTGCTGTGATAAGTTCACAATGAACAACGTTCGTTTTTCTCCTGGGCGAAGTCGTCTTACCCGAAATGCTAACAAAACGTACTGTTGGTATACTGTTGTCTTGCCTATTAACGAGATAGGCATTTTGCAACTGTAGGAGCGTTGGCAACTGCACCACAAAATCTAGAAAACGATATTCGGTCCCTGCTCGGTGGGCCGCAAAAAGAGCCAACGATACGTCTTAAGTCGAGTGCCCGTTTTCGAAGTTCTAAATTTCCTGGCCAGTCAAAGGACAAAATGAAGGCGTAGCCTATATTGGACTACTACTCACAAACTGCTCAGGCTGATAGCCCTGTTCATTGCAGACCCTTGTAAAGGATTATTCACATGTAATCTGTTTAGAAACTGGTGGGCATTGAAGGGCTCCAAGGTTGAAGAGATTAAACTTTACCGAACCTTATACTAGAGCACTTCCTAGTCTATTGCCATATAGAAGAAAATTGGGTTGTAGCCTATACCCCGTGTTGTATATACTTATACACCGGATGACTTGTGGGCTCAACCCCCAATGTGACACGACCATGCCCAATGGTGCAATTTTAGCCGCTAGTGTATACTGTGGAGAAATATATATTGTGCTTATACTAATAGTGGTGAATAAATGTTTGTTTGGATTTTTTTATACTAGATCCCTCTGAGGACAGCATAGGCTCTACTAAAGAAAATCTTCTTGCCAAATCACTTCTCTACAATTCATCCTTAAGTAGCGCAACTTACATCTCGCGATATGACGGGTGTTACATCTCAAATCTAAATGGCAAAATGGTTTTTGCAATTTATACGCTTCTCTCTAATCTGCGGCCTACGGCAAGTCCCGTTCCAAAGAACTTTCACCAATCTTATTCCAGTCGCTAGCATTCTTTCTAGTCAAACCGTTGATGCTAAATTTTGATGAATCATAAAATGACAAAATCGTTTCGGATATTTTTAGATCTAGCATCACTATCCCTGTACATAAAAAGGCCGAAGAACTAAGTTGAAAACTACTATTTAATTTCTTATTGTTTGATACGTTATGGTATTTGTGGCGAACAAATAGTTAATCACTTGACGAACGTATTGTTAAATCACATCCTAGACCCTGTTTTGCATGGAGTTTTCTCAGATTGCTCTATCTTCACGCAGCTTCTGGAGATGATACGGAGCTGAGCTATACTCATAAATGCTAAAAAAAATCACTGTGCCTACTTTGGCTTAATAACGACATTGGCCAGAGTTGATAGTTTCCTTCTTCTTTTAGGAATTAAGCATCTGAGTGCCCTCGTATTCTACTGTGGATAAAGGTATCCTTGTGTAACCGCCATTTTCGAGTTAGTGTTGATGGCAAACTTAGTAATGTATCTAGTAGTGAAGTGCATGCTACCTTGTCTGGTATTCCTCAAGTCGGGTGCCTATCTCCGTTACCATATACTGTTTTTGTTCTGGATATTAACAAATTCTTTCGTCCAGATATCAAGTATATTGAATATGGCGCTGATTTAAAGCTCTACCTACCGGTCTGCTCGACTGAATTGCTCGTTATTTTTTTTGCAAATAATATGCTATGTCATATACCTAAGCAGTTGTTTCGCTATCATTTTATATTGTTTTGGCTTCTGGCAGACGAGTTAATTGGTGCACATTATCAATTGTCGCCAGTATTCTGCTACATATATATATATATATATATATATATATATATATATATATATATATATATATTAGAAGAAAAGCGCTTTTGTACGCTATTGTATCCAGACGGCGTGTATAACAATCACGTAAGAGTTGTGTCTAGAACAGGTCACATTTACTAGAAAGGTGCCCTAAGCATTAGTGGCATTTCAACGTTGTATGTCAATGTTAAGGTCTTCCCAAAGAAGGATGACAAGATGCTACCCCCGGATGCAATAAAGATTTAGGAAATTAGCAATCTTGAATTATCTGTCTAGACCAGAAGCACTAAAGGCTGCAAACGCGAGTGGCAAAAACTGACCAGATTATTGAGTATTTTCGCAAATATTGTCCGCAAAATAGGCTGTATTGCCGGCAGTACCGGTGAGGTAACTATGTGCACTGAATATTTTGTTCCTTGTCGTAGGCCTGGTGTAATACAGGTCGTCTCATTGTCGGGCAGTGTATTTATGAGGCCACTGGAAAGGGGGTGCTACCATGCACCTGAATTCTGTGGAAACACCATTCGGTTGAGCTCTGGCGTCGTCGGGAGCAGCACTGAAAAGACGGCGTTGCATGTCGTCGGGCATAGGGTTACGTTGGGACAGTACAATGTTAGATGTTCCTCCGCCTCGGGACTCAAGGTTTTCCTGTAGGACGCCCGAGTAGTTTCTGAACTCCGCTGACGCCAGCTGCATTTAAGAGGAGGAAAATTAGTCTGTTCAGTGCGCCCAACATTGAAGAGGGCCGATTCTCTTAAAGGAAGGAAAACTAGTGCCATCATCTCAACGGTCCTCTTCCAACTGCGGGAAAGTCGTACAGTGAAGTCTCATGGGCGGGATCAAGCGTTTATGACAAAATAGAAAAGTGACAGGGGCAGAGAAGATAACATACTTAAGAACTCCAGATCGATAAGACGTTAGAAATGGTGGTTTCGTTTTGATTGCACCCTATCTTCGCGACAAGCCTGCGTAATGCAGGAAAGCACGCAATAGGGCGTACCGACTCGTATATTTTCTAAACGATTAGCAACCATTTAAGGGTCCTCCCTACAGTTGTTGATAGTCTTAAGGGCGTAACAACCTTGGAGTTAACTGATTGATGGAGGGCACAATCTTCGAACAACACATCGCGGAAGAGGTGAGGAAAAACCTTGTTTCAATGTCAATAATTAGAAAGCTCCAACAGTGTTTCAGCATCAAGGACCAAAGTGTATATATCGTCTTTATCAAGCAATGGTATCCAGCTATTGCTCACCACACTGGAGCTCATAGTTGTGTCCAGAGAAGATTCCTAAAAGGACTCTTTAGAAGATCTGATATCGAACCGAATGCTTTCGGCCGCTGTCAACTTTATTTAAGAACAACGACACACAAGTTTTTATTTTGACCGTTTCTTCAATGTGATTTAATGTGTTCAATGAAGAATTGTTAAGGTCAAATAGTGATTTTACCAAAATGCGTTGCAAGACTCGAAATAGGCATTAGTATGTTTGCCTGGAGTGTGGCCAGAGAATTGCACAGCAAGGCAGTTTTGCAAGTTTCACTGCATCTTCCTCCCACTCTTTATCTTCTTAGTAAATCTGTCTGACTGTCTGAGCACGCTAAAGGCACTTCTGGACCTCAAAAGATCTTAGAGGAGACTAGACTCGGTAAAGCCTGCATTGTTTAAGCTAGCTCTTGAGACGCGAAAAAGCGGCTAGTTTACCTCATAACTTCTATTCAATTATTTGTAGATCATCTGGTTACTAGCTTTCGTCTTTTGAAAACACCTGCTCTTCTTTACTTCAGAGAAAAGTTCAAATATAACGTTTAAGCAGTTCATGGAAGCTTCTTGGGATTGCCAGCAATGGTCAAGCATAGCTGACAGGGACCACTACAACCCAACCAGGCATCTTGTGACCCTAATTTTGGTTTGCCAGTTCCGCATAAAAACGTCAAAGGCGCACGTTGGCTTTAGATTCCGTGACGGCGTGACTGTTTCGTTTATATGCGTTGTAAACGTCACAGTAAACCCCGCAGTATTTGATTACTTCCAGCAACCATTCTATACTCTGGGTGGCTACTTTATATAGCTGCGGGCTATATACCGGGCTATATATCTCCTCTGGCCATCTCAACGAGGTCCACGGCCCGTTTCGAGAAGGGCCAAGAGCATGCAATAGTTCGGGAAATCCTTATTAGTTATGGCCGGCCAATCCGAATACGACTTTAGGAAGATACTGAAGCGGCCTGGAAGAAAAAGAAACCAACCGCGACACTGTCTACTTATCCGAATGGGTACCAAGTGCGCATTCATGACATTGACCTGAAATACTGTACATGACGCTCTGCCTGGTAGACCCATTTTACTATAGAGCGCTGCGTCTTAGCTGAAGAGCAGTCTACTATAAGGGAACGTATAGCGTCTTGGCCAGAGTGCTGTATGACTCGATAACAGGCCCACGCTGCAGAAACTTGCCAACAATGGGTTTCGGCGTCGCTCCTGCATTCGCTTTACTGATCGCGGCTATAGAGAACTGCAACAAACCAAAAATAGACACTGGCTCCGAGCAAAAGGCCTGACGCTTACTGTCCAAAAGCCCACGTCTCAACCTCACGGTAGAGGGATTCGCGGTCCTCGTTTCACAGAAGATTTCACACAAATAGTAAACCTCCGATAAGGCGACGCAGATAGAATAGACAAATAGCAGATTAATAGTGTCCTCTACCCTTTGCGCAGACAATTCTTGAGCACGACTGTTGCAGACAGCAAAATGCGGTATGCGGCGTCCTTATGGAAGCAGACAGCCAAGCGATCGAACGTAAGGCAACCTCTAGAGCCGTCCCAGAGACCGGTCTGTTTGCGCTAAAAAAGAACGGGAAGCTTATACACACGTACGGGACCATACGCACGGGAAGTGCGCAAAACATCACGGGAACTCTATAGACGGGAACGTAATCCAATAGGCTCCAAGGTAAAATATGCGGTAAGGGTAAACTTCTGGTTCTTCCGTGGAAGAGGTGGGTTCTAATAGGTAGGATTCTAACCACTTTGGTTGTAAGACTCGCACTTTTTAAACCACCAAAAAGTACGTAAATGCATTTTTTTAAGAATGAGACTATATATATACAGTCCGCGAAAAATACAACGGTGTAGCTGTACCAAATGTAGACATTTTGTGTTTTAAAGTAATCCGAGGCCCAAAATGTCGATGAAAGTTTCCGCGGTTACTCTATGAGATTATATCACTGTAGTGTTTACAATTGGATAAAATAAATGTTTGTAATGTGGCAAACATAGGCTGTTATTTTCTTTCTCGGATTGTATATATATATATATATATATATATATATATATGTATAGTGAACTCAACGTGCAAATATCTAACTACTTCGAAATGTGTTCACGGTAAGTTTGTTACCAAACAAAAAGTACACACGTGTCAGTGCAACCGAGGTCGATGCATATAGAATTATTTATTTATCGCTTCAAGGTACCAATCAGGGGCTCTAATTTGTCGCTTCCATGATGTGAAGCTTGGTGAGGGATTGAGAGCGCCTATGGGTTCTTACGCATATGATTAACGTCGGATTTACGCACAGATACACGTAGAAAGAACACGTGCACACACACACACACACACTAGTGCCTACTAGGGAGACTAAGTGACGCAAAACACTCAAAAAGGGCGAGAGCGGTAGTATAGAGTGATTCTGAAATATATAAATTCATAATCTAATATATATATATATATACACACATCTGTGACTCTAATTTTTGTTGTCTTTTTGCTTATAGCGGATTATAGTCCACCAGTGGTTGGTTCTGGTTTTCAACTTAGGTTTTTCCAACCGCAAAACTATACCTTTCCTATACAAAACACCTTGTGCATTGCTACCTACTTGGCAACCGTTTACACGCAATTCTCGCTAGGGAGAACGGCAATTAATACTCATCTGTCGAAGACTTAAACATCTCGCTCTGGCCGTGCGCCGTTGGAACTGTTTATTTCTGGCTTTTTGGGAGAAACACGAACAGCGTACAATCCGTTATGTGTGCGTTCGCCGGTATGCCGGTTTGCTGCTTTTAAGCAAATCTCGACGTCCCATGAGGTCGGCTGTTGCTTATGCTGTAATATAGTGCTGTGACGAAGGTTGCCGTTGAGTATCTTTGCACCTTGATAGCTACTGATAATTCAAGCGCAGCTGCTCTGCATAGGAGACTCCGGGCTGTCGACAGCTTTGTGTCGCCAGCTGTCATGTCACGCATCTGCTGGGCACAGCAGGCAAAGCAACAAACAACTATTACCTTGGAGCATGCCGACCTTTTTTCGGTCAGGTGGTATATCAAGTGCGAGCCGGGGGCCGTGGCGGGTCCCTGTGATCCTGCTTCTGGGAGGCTGGTGCGGGAAATGTCCACGGACTGGGGCTCTCCTCCGTTGATTGTCAATGTCGATCAGGTGTCCGCACTAAGCTCGGCGTCCACATGGCCGCTCTTGGGGAACTAGGGGCGTTCAGGTCGGCTGATGAAGGGCGAATCGGTATGTCTAGCCCGACGCCGTACCACGGTATCGTAGGAGACCTCTACAGCGAAAGAGGAGTGTTAGGATGGATAAACGATATGGCTGTTAATCGGTGTCATGTTAACGAGACGGATTGACGGGACCCCACCATTGGGTCTTAGAACATACATTTTGCTTGCTCTCAGCCGATATAGGGTCTCAAGAACCGGTGTTAAGGATTGTCAGAGTAAAATTGGGTGCCACCTATAACCGCTAATACGATCACTACGTCACTTACGCTTTACGTGCTCTCATCCAGTTGTTCTGCAAGCTAGATGATTTGCAAAAACATCGTTGCATCAAGGTAAATGAAAAGCCGCCCGTTCGTCGAATGCTAGTGGGTAATAATATGCTGACTGGCATGCATTTGCAACACCCTCTGCAATTTGAAAGCAAAATGTTTCTGCACAGTCTAGACTTTGAAACACTTTGAAAGTTAAAAAATTGAGACTGTGGTATATATATATATATATATATATATATACATACACAGAAAGTGAGAGAGCGAGAGAGAAAGAGGCAAAGGCTGAAGAAACCCAAACACATTAGCCCTAGTGGAAATGCTGGTTTTCGTCGATACTTACGTCTTGGGTATGCTAGTTACTCGATAGAGTGGAATCGCCTAGCAATAGCAGTTGAATCCAACTTTGGCATATGAACGGAGGAAGTCGGCTGGTACCGGATCGAGGTGTTTAGGCGGACGGTCTCAGCCCTGCCAGCTGGAACCACGTTTAGAACAGCTTGGCCAAAAATAGTAACACAGAACGACGCCCAGTAGTATAGGAGGCGGCGGGGTCCTAACGAGGTACGCCACTACGCGACTAATAGAAGAGATATTTCAGGTGGCAGCCGAGGACGACGATGATCGACACCAGGCTCTAATAAAATTGCTTGCAGTAGCACATTAACTACAGAATATGGTGTATGTTTTTAACGAAGTAATTACGGCCCATTTATGATCGAGGTGTAAGTCGGAGGGAAGGGGGGGACACTTCTTGACATCTCGAAAGATCAGCCGATAATTAGACTAATTGGGGCGTGACGGATGTCCGCTTCTAGACAACAAAGACGAAACTGGACAATAAACATGGGACACGTTTTAGAATGCAACACGTTTAAGCAAGCAAAATAAAAGAAGGTGTATCGAGGGCAAACGGTCATTGATATCGATCTGTTGAAATGTCGCAAACATATGTCATACCAGAGAAAGATGCTTGGGTTTGTTTGCTACTTTTTGCAATTGTTGCAATATATATGTGACCAGTAACTGTTGCACCACTTGACAATTGCAGATAATCAATTTCACTCCGAAATGTCATCAGAGTGGCAAACTATATGGACAAACGCATGTGGGTGTAACTCTTAAAAACGTGCCGATCTGATTTTCCTGAGTGGCTATCTATGTGGCAATTGTGCGACACTAACCCTACCAAAAATAGGGGTCTTTGTTTTGATTTTGAATCCGTTCTTTTTAATAATGGCTTAACGGGCGGGCGCTATTAGTAGATCAGACACCATATTGACGTCTCAAGCACGTCTTGATAGCAAATATATTCGATTTTAATTTGTGTTATATTACACATATTTCTTTGTCACTAGACTACTGGCAAGAACATCTTCGTTGGGATCGAACCCGCGACTCTTTGCGATAAAGTCGGCAGCCGTCATATCCACTTCTTTCGTCGACATATATATATATATATATATATATATATATATATATATATATGAATACTTTGTCACAAAGATGTAAATCTTATTAAAAATTTGCTTTAAAGGTACATGTTGCGGTAGGATTGAACCCGTGACTCTTGGCGCCTTAATCGCCGGCCGAATATTACCGAATTATTATCGAATGTACACGGTGTATTTAATAGTTTAAACTTCAGTGAACATTTATTTTAAATGGGCTCAGCAAAAAGCTTTCCCGCAAATCAGATGACTGATTCACGGGCAGTAAGGATTGCAGTATGAACGATTACTTATATCCGTAGCGTTTCCTCTGATAGATCCTGTTCTCTGAGTCGAACTTCTATTTATATATATATATATATATATATATATATATATATATATATATATAAATGCTAAAAATAAAACTAAAAAAATATTTATTTATTATTTAATGTTATGGCTACCGGGAAATGTGAGTAACTAACTACACTTGGGCTTGTGGGGAGTTCTACCAGTCGAGCTTGTCCTCGAGGCAGCCCCTCATTGTGCCCATAATTGCTGCCGCATTGCCGCGCTGAATCGCCAGAGATAGTCGCTGAAGTAGAAAGTCAAAAGCTCTTTTGTCCTCTGTCGCCTGATATATATATATATATATATATATATATATACGAAACGCTACAGGTTACTGCCAAAGCCACAACACAGAGCTTTTGATACTATGTAGGTCGAAAAATAGCCAGGTTGTTTGTGAGTCTGGGAGACCCGCACAGCCCCGGCTACCAGGTATGCATGAAACGGAAGTTTCGTTGCTGCCCTCGTAAAAACAAAAAGAAGCCCGTGCCCACTCAGTGCCCAGTTAGCACCCACAATAGTCTTCGTCAACGACAACAACAACAATAACCATAACAACAACTCCTAGTCGAAGACCAACGAGCAACCAAGCACTTTGACGGGCGGCGGTAGGAAAAGCGTCGGCCTTCCGTGACGGCTGGGCGCCGAGGGCAGAACGAAAAAGAGACAGACAGACAGATAGATGGGGGTTAGGATGTTGAAGGCGAGATAGCATAACAGCGAGAGAGTCTCAAACTCATGATGAAGTCATCGCGTCCTAAGTTGAAGTGAACTTTTTGTTTGGTGGACCATGACCACTTGCAGATGCAGAAATGGACTTTAAGCAGGCCCACTCACACAGGCCCGGCCGTCGTCGTCGCCGCCGATGTTGTTGTTGCCGTCACCGGCCTGCCCTGTGCGGTGCGACGGACGGCAAGACCGACGGGGGCCAGCATTGGGGGATGGGCAATGGCTCGCTCCAACTGCATCCAAGGCAATAGTCAGGTTTTGGATGCTTGCGGACAGCTGCCCCAGCTGCTGCTGCTGCCACTACTGCTGCTGCCACTACTGCTGCCATAGCCGCCGCCATGCCTGTTTACTCCGGTGTCAAGCCGGCCGGCCGGCTGTGGTGAGACTGCGACGATGCAGAGCGAACGACAATTTATTTTAACGTTGCCGGGCGCAAGAAGTTGGATGGACATTTCAATCGATGCACCGAGGCGCGGTTCAAGTGTGCCCACACTGGCGGCGCGGGCGCCCGCGCCTTCGCGCCCAATGTGCGCGCTCTCTCTATCTCTCTTCCTCTCCCTCTCTCGCTCTCTTTTGCCTCTATGTCTGCCTCTCCCTCGAACTGTATATCTAGTAGATCTTTTATGTTACTTCTCTAACACGAACGATGACCATCTCACCTCTAGCATCGCCTCTTCGGCTCTTGCGTGCGGCCAGCACTGCGGCGGCGCCGCCATTGGAGTGGCCTTTTTCTGACTTACTTTCGACCATCCACCACCTGAAGACTGAAAGGGCGGCATTTGTGCAGATGGACTCTATACCTTGTTCTTATTGGACGTCCAAGGGCTTGGGCGGCAGCAGCAGCAGCAGCAACAGTAACAGTAATAGTAAAGGTACCTTTTCGTGGCAAGTGTGCGTCGTCACTATCGGATTGGTGCTATCGGGTTTTCGTGAAACACGAGGCGCAGCAGCAGCATCTCGATTCGAACCGCAGTAGCAGCAACATGCGCTGGCTAATGTAGTCCTTTATTGCCTTGCGCGGCGCCCCGGCACACCCGGGCACTGGGTCCTTAGAGATACGTCAATACGCCCTGTTGCCAGGCCTAATCTACCCGGCCGATCAACGAACTCGAGTTTACTTCGTCAGATTGAAGCGGGCGTATATTTTGCCGTAACGATGCCAGTGTTTCGGCGGTCGAGTGAGGTGTTTGCCGTTTTCTAGAAGAAATACTTAAATGCAGGCCAGTCGTATTTCAGTGGCTAAGTTAAACCTGGACGCATTTACGGAGCAACTTCTAAAACGAGATTGCTATTCGTAGGAAGCTGACGACAGCTGGGGAGCACAGACGCAGTTTTACTCATGGGTCAGTGGTGAGAGGGAGGCCTCGGGGAAACGGGTGCCCAGCTACGAGACCGGGCGTTTATTCTGGGCAACTGGCACAAACTAGGCGCGTGTCCGGCTGAGAGCGCGAGCGCTCATAGAGACAACTCATTGGCAGCCGGGATCTCTATGGAGCCTTTCCGTACCTAGTCTTGTCGAGTCGAGTGGGCGACGAGAATAGGAAACCGCTAGATTGTAGAGCTTCGCTGCCTAGCTGCTCATCTCGCCGGGTAGGCAATGCAGTGAGTGAAAAGTTCCCCGTCCGAGCGCAAGTGCTGATATGAGCGGTGAGTTTCTGAGCCATTAGTAGACGGGCTTTAGGGGTCTGAGTTGGTTGTTCATTAGTGATCTGTTGTCCTGAGTGGACGGTCTCCAGCGAGCAGTGCAGGCCCCTTGAAGTCCTTCTTTTCCCCGGCCCCATACTCTATGGCTCAAATACAGCCCAACTGTTATGGGTTCTATGTTAATTCCTATTCCAGTCAGCCTGCACTGCCGAACCAGGTCCCATGGTTCGTCGCCTGTACAGTACAACCTGTAGAATAAAGCAGCCTAGCCGAACCCGTTGACCTCAGGCAAATGCTGCTGCCCTTCGCTTTCGATGAGTGCCAATGACAAGTCGTTGTTCTCGCCTGGTCCTCTGGTCCCCTTTGCACGGCCTCTTTGCTGCTGCTGGTGCCACTACAGCTGCTGCTGCTGATTATTTGCTGAATGATGTATTTGCTGTCGTTCTATAGCAGCGGACGGCGGCCCTTTCTCTCTACTTTGGCCTGGCTCGCTTCTCACTTCAGTGGATCTGAGTTTTTGATCTTGGTTAGGCTGGGCCGCCCCGCCAGACGGGTCTGATGGGGCTCCACTTCCATACTTGAGCCCACTGGAACGCTTCCCACTTCCCTGTTGATGGTCGAGGTCCGCCGGACCAATCAGGGGCTAGGCGTGCCCTTTCCTAGCCCTCCCTCTCGCGCCCCCACCGGCCGCTATATAATACCCCCACCCCGTTCCCGCTCCTCCAAGATCGTCGCCTCGAACCGCTCGCAGAGGACCAGTGGCAGCTGTTGGCAGCGCAGTTGCATTCGACATTCGTTTATGGTCGGCCTGCCGCCCGCCCGCCAGCCACCTAGTAGCGTGCGGTTCTGCCTGCTGCCGGCGCCGCCATAACGCAGCCAAGTCAAGTCAAGTCAAGTAGCCACAGTCGCCGCTTGTCGCCTGGCCGGCCATTTGCGGCGCCCGCCGGAAGGCCCGCGCCATCCATGTGCGCTACGTCAAGTGCGACCGACCAGCCGCTGTGATCGTTACCCCCAACCGACCTGGCCTTCGTGTTGGAGCCGTGGTGTCGACTACGTTGATTCTTGTCTCCTGCATGGTGTTGTTGTTGTAGCTTTTGTTGTCACTGCTGCTGCCGCTGCGGTTGCTGTTGTTGTTGCAGTTGTTGTTGTTGTTGTGAGATGTAAGCGCAAAAAGTAAGTGCGAGTGGTGGATTCGGTGGTGCCACAAGCCAAGGGAGGTGTGTCTGCTCTACTCGCAAATTCGGCCTGATGGCGGAATCAGCCGGCCGATCGGCCCCTCCCTCAGAGCTCCCGCGCCATCTGCTACATCTGCTACGCTCTGTCCGGTGAGTTGCTGTATATCCGTCTGGTAGTCTCGTTGTCCGCGAGCGTCCGAACGAGAGGTACGTTACTGTACGCCGCTGGAGAGTCGCGAATGTAGTCACCGAAGGACCAGCAACACATTATTATTATTATTATTATTATTATTATTTGTGACGCCCAGTTTTGTGTCAGGTGTACCACCTGCCTGAAGCGCCGCCAAAGTCACTGTCTGTAATGCAAGCGTTGGGATTCTTGTAATGATCGCATGATCGTAATGATCGCATCCCTCCTTTTACAATGTAAAGGTGCATTAAAATTGAATTGAAAAAAAAAGTAATTTGCTTTAAATTGTTCTCGAATCTGCGTTCGTTGGCGTTTCGACAAGAGTACGGAACGGGACGACGTCGGGGCGGCCGGGGCTGGCAGATTCAGAGAACCCGCTGATACATCTGTGCGGATCTGGACATCCGTCAAAGAGATGGTGCTTTCGACATTTGCTTCTATTTATACTTGCTAAGACCCCGGCAGAAGCAGTTGCCCATACTCACTTGCTCTGACTCCCAAACAGCTAGGTGAACTTAGTGCTTTATTTGACTTAGATAAGCACGTCGTAGGACCCTTTGAAGCGAATCCTTCGAGTGGACTCCTTCTTGCAAATTGACTAGCAAGCAGAAACGCCAACGTCGATGAGGAGGTGAGTGCGGCGTGCAGAGTACCTCCCTTTTTAGCCTTGTCTCACACACTCTCTCTTGTTCGTTATGCTCCATCGCCAAGTATCATGTAATTAAATGTAGGTAGCTCCTGTATCATGCTCTGTGGTACTACGAAATTAACACAGCGATGGCGAAGACCACCACCACCACCACCAACCTTGTATCTCTCTCAGAATGTTGCCTCTAGGCATGCTAATCACGTAGGTCGTAGTTGCACTAAGATTGTTCGTTTATTTCTATGATGAATGTCTTTTATATGCACGTTTTACAGGCAGGCAGACAGACACGCAGGAAGGAGAACTTCGACGAAAGGAATTGGAGCAGCAGGGTGACGCGACAGCAAGCCAACGCAGGACCTACCGGACCAGTAGCAGTTCATTTAGGGGGGGGGCGGGGGACGCACAATGCCCAGTGACACCGCATGTATCATCGTCATCATCGGGCGTCGAGTCTGCTGCTGCTGCGTCGCCTACGGCGTTGTTGGTCGGTGGTCATTGCTTGCAGGCTTGCTTGCTCTCCTATAGCTGGTAGCTGGTAGGTGGTGGTTATAGTAGTAGTGGTGGTGGTGGTGGTGGTGCCGCCGCCGCCCGGTGTGACCGCCATTGGCGGCGCTACCGCTACAGCCCCGCCGACCGGGGCATCATCCCCTCCTCTCTTGTCGGTGGCAGCGGTGGCAGCGGTGGCCCGCCGGCTGTCTGCCTAGCGGAGACTTCCCAGCGAAGCGAATCAGCGAAGTCCCCGCAGCAGCCTGCACAGCCGCCACTGCACACGCGCTGCAAGCAGTAGACGCAGCACTGAACGCAGCAGCAGCACATTCTTGCAGATTTACAGACGTCCGCTCCTGGATGGATCCATGGCAAGCGACGGCAGCGGCGTCTCCGATGATCACGACAACGATGACGATTACTGCTACTGCGGTCGCCACCTATCGTTGGTTAGCTAACCAGTTAAGCATGCCTCGGAACGATGCAGCACGCAGAACCGACCGACCGACCGATCGACCCAGGGCGTGGGGCGGGACACGGATTCTCTAACAGCGATGATCCCAAGGTCTACAGGCAGCGATCGACGACTGCTCTGCGGGTGATGACGACGATGATGATCTTGCATGACGATGTTGGAGGCAGCGGCTGCAGTTGTTCGTGTGGTTCGACATCAGGATGATGACGTGCGTCAGTCAGTGAGTCAGGCAGCTGCCAAGTCAGGCAGCTACATCGAGTATGAAGAAGCGTTCTCGTTCGGTGTTCGGCGTCGTGCCATTCCCGTGTGCCTGTGGTCGATGCTAGGTCGATGATCGTAGTGGTGATATAGGCCGCGCGCTTACGACGATCTTACTTCTACGACGACCACCTTATGACTTCTACGAGGAGCATCTTATGACTTCTACGACGAAGATGACGAAAACTACACGACGGACGGATGGACGGACGGACGGACACGTATGTCGACCTGTCGGCTGTCGTTGCCGCCAAAACTACTGATTGTCCAAACGCAATTCTTGTTCGTTGTTAGCGTCTCCTCAAGAACTGTGGGTGGACATCATTAGTTATCATTGATTCGTCGTCGACGACTTCCTAGTCCAGTGGCTGCTGTCCGTGACGCAAGAGCGCGCAATCGCGTACGCGTCGAGTACGGGTTTGTTTGTCTGTCTCTCGCACTGTCTCTCTGACGACCCTGTCTGCAGTCTCTGCTGTCTGAAAGTCTTACTCAGCAAATCGACTAGCAGGCATAAACGTCCGCCAACGTCCACGAGGAGGTGAGTGCAGCGTGCACAATACCTCCCTGTCTATATATCCCTGTCTGACACCTTCTTTCTTTTTCGTTATGCTCCATCGCCTGTTGTCGTATTGTGCGTGTGTGTGTGTCTGCGTCTACGGGGGCGACATCAACGAATCGGTCGCCACCCATGCCACCGGCTGCCGGCGTCGCGCTACGCGCCTCAAAGGTTCGGAGATGCGTGGTTGGATGGGTTGGTTGAAGAACCGACCGGCCAGCTGGCTGGCTGGCTGGATGCATCGTCAAATCGTGTCTATGTGTGTCTTTTTCTATATCAGCCAAGCCTCTGTGTTCTCCGTCTTAGTCCGCGCAAGCCCGCTGGAGGCGCAAAACGGCCGCAGCACGAGGTCGAGCGCGAGCCCAAGAAGAACGAGGGGAATGAGGACTTGTTTACCTTTGCACGCTATGCCGCCGCCGCCCTCTTCGTCGTCGGCTTTGTTTCCATTGCGTGGCCACCTCCTGTTGACATCCCCCCCCCCGCCCTACGTCCAACAATGTTTGCGTCTTTGCTCTCTTTGTCTTCTTGTTCACGTTGTCTGTCTTCGTCCTTGTCTGCATTTTCTTCGTTCACTACTACTACTACTTCGGCCAATCCTCGTCTTCCTATTCCTTCACCTCCTTCTGCTGCCTCTACTGTTTCTCCTCCCCGCCGTCGCCCAAAGTCTTTGGCATGTTCCGAAAGTCTTCGGCCACCCCCGAATTCCTCGGCTACCTCCCGAAATGAACAAAGGATTGCAATGACCTACGCAGCCGTTCCCCCGGCGGCAGCAATTTCCCTACCTTTCCTCCAGTCCTGCAGCTTCTGGCCTGCAGAGGTGACTGCTTTACAGAGGAGCTCCGGTCCCGTGTGTAAACGACTTTCAGATCGACACACCTCACGCACGCGCCCAACAGACTACTCAGACAGACAGTCGGCCAAACCCCCTGCCTGGGCCCTCTATGTCTCTCTGCCTGTGTGTGTGTGTGCCTGACTGTCCGGCCTTCCGTTCACCTGTGTGCACTGCAAGTTTGTTCGGTCCTCATTCGAGCTTCACGCGGCTTCGGTCATACGTACATGAGGCCTCACATAACGTCGCAGTCCTCAGTCATTTCTAGCTTGCCGGCTGGCCCGAGGGCGAACGTTGTGATGGCCGAGAATAGCCGACTCGATATCCGCCATCAGCAAGCCCTACGAAGGGGATTTTGCGCAATTTCATTTATTTTGCCCCTCTTCTCTGTCGCACTCGTATGCCTGCTTGCCGGTTTCACCTGCGTACGGCTACCTTCAGTTGTCGTTCCATTTTGGTGACGACGCCTCCACCTTCGACCCCAACAACTCAGCCGAGGAGGGCGCAGTCGCGGCCGCCGCCGCCGGCACACTGCTTCACTTATGGCACCACCATATTTCTGTCAAAGGCGCTGGTTTGTCTGAGAAATAACCATGCCTTCTCTTCTCTTTCTCTCCGCCCCACCCCACCCTCCCCCTTATCTGAGATAGTTTTGCTATTTCTCTATCTTGATTTTGGTCTATCGCGTCCTCACGCGCTTTGTCACTTCGCTTTTTGCTCGTCGAGTCTTCGTCATTTTTCACACACATGTCAAGTGAGGAATATTTCGGTAGAGCAGCAACGAATGCACAAGCTGTCATGAGGATTTAGTACGAAATCCGTTTGCTCGTTCGGTTTTGCCGCCCCTGCCGACGACGATGACGACGAAGTCGCCACCACCACTACCTTCCTTTCGTCGCAGTAACGGCTGCGGTTGTCACGGCTGCAGCTGTTGATTTTGATGTTGTCGCTTTTGCCCCCCGGTCCCAACCACCTATGCCCCAACGTGGCGCTCTCGTTGGGGGTGAGCCGCCAAAGGGCAATGGGAGAAGGCGGCGGGGGGATTGAGCTCAAAGAACGAGCGGAAACGAAAGAAAGAAGAGGGCAGCGACATAGGCAGCAAACCAAACAGAACGACCCTGTCTGTCAAGTGGATTGCCCACACTTTGACGCGTGTGTCCGCGTTGACAACATTGCATGTGCACAACGGCAATGCTTGTGGCCGAATGTTGCGAACTCGGCTGTTTTTTTTGTGTGTGTGCCGGGAAGTCACTCCTCTACAGCTGGTTATTATTCTCTCTGCTCGGCTTTGGACGTTTACTCGAGTGATGCTGCCTGCCAACACAAACGGTCGTCTCCGCGCGTGGACCGAAGCAAGCAATAACAACAGTAGCAGCAGCAAAAAACAACAACTACAACAACAACATTAGCAACAACAACGACAACCGAGGCGACAACTGCTTGAAACGTAGGACACGACGGGATGCCGTAGAGGCGTTGAATTCGTCGCACTATACGTTCGTCGAATATCGGTGCTTTTTTGAACAATGTTCGAATGACGCATTTTTGTAACCGGTTGCAGCGGCGTTGAATAAGATAAGATCGATGACGCACTAAAAAGTGGAGCAGTCCGCGCCAACTGGCCTAACGAGGCCATCGCTGGAATGGACATTTGTGATGGCCTTGTGGTACGGGAGACGACCACGACTGACTCAGTCCATGATCATGACGTAAAATGTGGTTTGTTAACAAACGAACCTCCGCCTGACGACATTTCCGGCTCCACTAATAGTAGCCACAAAGGCAAAAAGATCAGCATTTCGTTAACAGCCGTTATTTAAGCAAATTGTAAAACACCATATATGCGTGTATGTCATTACCTTCTTATCGAAGTCACTAGACATGCTTTTAGCTCACTAGGCAGAAGCCAAAGGGTCGTTGTTACTATTATATATATATATATATATTAGTAACAACAACCCTTTGGCTTCTGCCTAGTGAGCTGAAAATATGCTTAGTGACTTCGATAAGGTGGTGTATACACACTACTATATATATATATATATATATATATATATAAGGAAAGGTGTATGCACGGCGGGAAATCAACCTGATACTTGAATTCTAGACTATCTTTCGTCTGCTACGGTTTTGGAATCGCCGTGAGGCATATATTCAATGCACCGAGAGTCGAACATGCTAAGATATCTAGGGTTTTCCGACGGGCCTTGGGGCAGCATGGCCATTCGCTGGCGTCACCCGGAAGATGTGACAGTAGTAAGCGCGGTGCAACGATACACAAATTTGCAACGCACTCGATACAGATGTCCTCAAGATCTATAGCCGCATCGACTCCCATCATGTTCGCAACGCGCTGCAACAGCACACCGTCGATCTGGGTGCCCAGCAGCTCACAACAGATCTCACCTTCAGTACTCATACTCGTTTTAGGCAAAACGTTGCCAAAACATGCTTGCTTTTAATGAGCACAATTTGTAGGTGCCTGGCTATGAGATGCATACAAATTCAAATCATTCAATTTATCTGTTCGTTTAAATCGGAGTAGGTTGCCCCGACGCTTACTTCCCGACGAGAGATAATGAATTTTCGATACACTTGGCACAAAAGTGAAAAAAACGTATTATTATTGCTGATCTCAATGTGGGCCTGGTGTGTAAGGATGTGCTATGAGAGTAGCTCTGTAGACAACAACATCTTGCTCTGCAATGTATGTAGGTCCACTGTGCATCCTGTCTGTTAGGGGCCTAACTGAACAGTTCAAAATACCTCCACCAGACAAATGGAGCTACGAGGTTTGCCTAGGCATGGTGCAAACACCAATGCAACACTATCACCTCGGCGCGAACTACCATGCGAAAATAACTGCTGTCATCATTAACGACGCCGTAGCGGTTACGTCCACCATTCAATCGGGTATGGCTAATCTCGACATACAGCTCAGGGAGCTATAAACCAAGGTTCAACTTTCATTCAAAGAAGAACGTTAAGGAAGAAGTGGCCCGATCAGAACAGGTGGAGACAAGCGTCGCCTCTAATGGCAACCCAATCACGGCTGAGAGCCATAAGGCTCCTCATACTTAGAAAGGACAACTTCGACAAGATGTTGTTCTGCACAACATTGCTGGTCCGGCCAAAGAGGCGACCGCAACATCATCGAACGTCATCAAACAGCTGATTGTACTTGCGGGTGGGAGACATTCAGGGAGAGGCTCAGATGGCAAAGAGAGGATCTCAATGCAAAAGCCAACAGCCTCATTGTTGAAGATCGCAGCAGCAGCAGCCATCATCATCAAAACAATGCCAATCTCGCGTCACAATTCTACAAAATTGAAACGCGCATGTGACAAACTGAAGACAAGATTCAACCTATAGAGCAGGACAAACACCTACAACCTCTTGATCTAGTTACTAAACAAAGCTGGTTAAGTAAAACAAGTTCGGTCGTTGGAGGAGTTGTGAGAGTTATTTACAAAGAAGAGATAAACACAACTTAACTGTTAAAAGAGGATGCCACACGGAAATTTTAACAACCCTATGGAAGAACGCCAACCAAGAACAACAACTCAAAGCATATTAATAATGATCATATTGAGTATGAGCAAATAAGACGACATTTAGGTTGTTTAACGGTTAAGTATTTTCTTACTTAACGTCGAAACAGAACACTGAACAAACGCGATTAGTTCATTTAAATAATTCGCGGTAATGGCTGATTATTCATCTACCCCTTGTATTAAATATATGAAAGTACTCGTATTTCCGCAAATCTCGAGCGATTGCTGGACATGCTGTCCTCTTAGCCACCATCGAAGCGCTGGTTCTCACGGAAGTCTGGATGAAATGCACTCAAATTAGAACGAAAATAAAAAAACGCAGACTGCTGGGCCTTTCCTAGCCATTGGCGGGGAAAAGGCTTTGCATGTCCAACAACAGGCCTCACCAGAAACACACCTAGATAGTGCCAGAACTGTTGATTATGTCCCTAGCTAAGTTGAAAAGCCGTAGAAATCACGCACAGCGAAGTAAGTAACACGTTATCAGACCGAGAAAGAGAGAAAGAGCAAGACAGCAAATAATAAATACTACACACATGCATAAAAAATCAGCGCGTCAACAAACGTCACGCGTGAATAGTAAAATGATGGACTAACCTCTTTTAATAAGCGAACGACCTAAAGAAAATATGTCTAAGAAAACACACATACACGTTCACACTTCGTATATGCCAGAATAAAAGCGGCACGCCACACAAACCCGAACACACCCGCGCAAAACACATCTTCGTTAAACCTTAATCACTGTGGATATAAAAAGAGAAAAGCAATCACATATTCCTCAAATTTGCGAAAGGGTCCTCAGTCTAGCACACAAAATAATAAACACAATCGACAGGAGACAAAAGACCATTTTTTAACGCCAATTTGCCGGGGGGGGGGTCAAGAAAAGAGTGGCCGTGTGCTTCATGATCATGGTGAGAGGCCTCAATCGGAAAAGAGGCAGTCGGATCAAATAAACTCAAGCATACTTTCAGTATATGAATTAAAAGTACTACCAGAAAAATCTACACACAAAATACTACACACATACTTTGCCACAATAAGAGAGCGAATATGCACGGTAAACAGACATACATTTGACACCATTAGCCTTGTTACGTACGTAAAAAGCGGAACTATAAACGGAATTTAGCAATTGTATGCAACAATAAAGCTCAACTGGAGAAGATCAACTAACCCAAAAATATGATTAAGGAACACAACGACATATTCACGAATATAACACAAATACTAACACGCGCAGTATTCGCACATAGGCGTTTTTCATCACTCTCGAAACTTTCGTTTCGAGACTTTTTCTCGTACCGAAACAAAGCACTTACACAAAAATATAGACAGGTTTAGGCCAGTTCCCCCACCGTTAAGCAATATTGGAGAATTATTTAGAAAAGGTAGTTGCGAAACGACTACACCAATCCTTGAATTACCACAGCAACATTCTACACAGGCCCCAGTTCGGCGTCACAAGTAGTCAGGGGTAGAGTACAGAATTGCAACCAATAGGTTAATTAATAAAAAACAACACAAAAAAAAAACAGTTCTTCGTCTGCTCGACGCGAACGCATCCCAACGGGGGCAGTCACCTCGCAGTACGCTGACCACGCCACTCAAGTAACAGTTCCCTACTGCGGCCGGCAGGCCAGACTTTCTGTGGAAATTTTTTTTTTTTTTTTTTGTTTGGGAGGTTTCGGTAATGCATGATGCACATGCGCCACTAGCAGCCTGCGTGACTAGTGTGAGACTCGCAAACCCACTAAAACCCGGATTCCTCCCCACCCCCCAGGCTCGGTATTACTTCGGCATTACATCGAAATTTCTGTGGAATCTGGCCATGACTTGCTAAACGTACTGAGAGGTGAGGCTGGCCTATTCGACAAAAACATTTACATAGAGCACATGGCAATAAAGATTTCACGTATATATATATTGTGCTCTCTCTCATAGCTGTTCTCTAATAGCCATCACAGAGAAGTCAAAGCCAGCATTAGATAGGGGGCGAAGCCAAAAACGGCAAAATGTTTAGCAGACTGTTGGTCAAACTGTTAGCCACGTTTCAGCCAGATGCTGCGACATCGCTTCTATGTATTGTCCAGTCATCTGGATCAGTGAAGGAAGCGACGCCTGGCAACGACCCACGCCATCAGGAGTACTAACTACATCTACATAGTGTAGAGAAATGCCTGGCCTACGTCACCGTTACCCCTCTCCTGGTCACCCCTCGATATCGAGACGGCAGCAGCAGCAGAAGCAACAGCGCAGGTGTAGCAAGGCTGAAAATACAAATAAGACTATTAATAATAGTAGTAATAATAAGAATAATAGTATAATTTTACAAAGGGTATAATATTTTAAAATGTACAGGCATCACAGTTATTAATATAATTTATTACTTATGTTTACAATGTTGCGTAAGTGTTAATGGCTACTCAATATTCTTTTTGGCGTTTCTTCATGTAGCTCCAACGATAAACTCTGTCGGATAAATAATAATAATAATAATAATGATAAGACATGTGGGAGTTAACGCCATAGGAAAGCTGCCTTAGAAAAGTAGGGATGCCATACACATCCGAGCCGAGATGTCTTAATAGCAGCAGTGAGCTGCGACCTGACGGGGTTACCTATGGTTCCCTATTCTGCTATGGTCACACAGAAAGAGTTTTGTATGGCATATAACCGTTTTATGCACGGCAGCATGGCCGTATCTACAACAAAAAAACAGTTGAATCTAGATGGGTTACAGGACGGCGTCTTTAGCCGTTGTGGTGGAAAATGGATCTTATCAAAGGCACCATGAATTGACAGGAAGCGAGCACATCTTGTTGAGTCTGGCTCAGACGTTCAAACATCTCAATTGTAATAACTTACCAGTTTAATAAATAAATTGAAAATAATAAACAAAAAATACTAACACATTTATTATTAAAACAAGTTCTGATGGCCGGATGTTTGAATGTAACCCGGTTAAAAAAAAGTTTCTGACACCCTAAGCAGTGTGTGAGTTATTTAAAAACGCACGACTTTCGTGAGTGCTTTTGGACCAAATAAATAATCGTAGGAACAAACAGACAATCTAGTACGAGTTTACAAACTGCGAATGCATATTGAGAAGCTTGAAGAGCTCACGGTTGCGACTTTGGACGACCACATTATGGCAGTTAAGCTAGGTTAAAAGCCCCGTATTCTCGATGGTAGTTTCGTGACGTGACAAAGTTATTCGATCGATAAGCAAACAAAAGTAGTGTGGCCATAAGGCCAGACTTGTTTTAACTGTTATTGACAATCTTATCAATTCTGAAAAAAAAACAGAAAGCATTGCTTAAGCTCTTGCTTCAGCGTTTGTACATCCAATCCATAACGACATCTCCCCATAAAATGAATCATAGTCTGTCGTTGTTACGAAAAAACTCAACCAAATGAGATTCACTTTGTATCGCTCGCATTGATGATGTAAGGAGGAACATAACCAGATTGGAGTTCAAATGCAGCTTAGCACGACTTGTTTGATTTCGCCTAAATGTAATAAAGAAACTAGATATGTTATTATACTGAACCATTATTGCTAATATTTCTATATTCTTATCGAGCTGGGCTAGTGTCGTTCGATTCCTAAAATCGACTGTTAGGTCAAAATTAATTTAAAAAAAGGAGTTATTATGTCGATTATGATTATATCGTAACGACAGACACGTGACACGTTGCTTACACAAATTGCTGGTACAATAACGAGAAGTTGGTTGATAATCACATTGAAAAACCCAGTATGTAATCGATGACACGTTTGTGCTAAATCAATACGACTTTTCCCGCGACGCTCAACATTATTCTTAACTTGTGACCTATGACGCTGTGTTCAATGTGTGAAAGGACATGACTTAATGAGTGGTGCGCCTCCGCTCTACATCTGGAGTGCCACACGGTGCATAGTGAGAATAAGAGACCCAATACATTATGATTTTCACTGGCTCCCACAATTATTATTTACTCGTAACTGCATTTCAGTGCTCGTAAATTGCCAATAGCCATTATTGGCAATAATGATGGAAAGATGTTTGGAGAGACACACGATCGTACATAGGCCGTAAACGCCGTACGGAGCCACACAAACTACATTCTAGCCTATTACAAGACAACGTTATTCATAAAATTGCAATTGCAAAAGTAGAATAAAACTGTGTGATGATGGTGAGCAATGGTTGTCAGCAATGCCATTTCAGAAAGTACCTGCTTGAAGGTGTACACAAAAAGCATTTCTTGACGCACGTTTTAAACTACCGGAAATGCTCTACAAAGGTGACTAATGTATTGTATATATGGCTCACACCTTTTGCGGGTCGAATCATGATAGTCTCGGCGCAGCTTCAGCGGGCCGCATTGCTCAACGTTTTTTGACATCGACGATCGAACGGTCTAAGGAGCCACGTCTAAATGACTTACAACGCCGTAGCACACACGGCGTTGACAAACAAACAACTTCTCTGCATGGCGCATGCTTAACGCCTACATCGTAATAAGTCTCCGTCATATTTGCATGTATTCCAGCACAGTTGCTAAGGTGGTCTTTATTCCGATTTCCTATTATTTAGTTACAATTATTGTGTTAACAAGTCGGTTTTATATATAAATATATACACATATTATAGTAGTTGACTGGAAGTCTAGTAAACGAGGGGCAGATTACTTAGAAAAATATGGAAACCCACATGTCTCAAAGTTATAAACTGTAGGGAAAAAAATAATATTTCGTCTGCGAGCCGCCATCGTAAATACCTTCGTTACTTTTGTTATGTCACAAAGTCGCGTTTTGGTGATCAGTTGTCGTCACCTTCTTTACGCCTACAGAGAGGCACAGAGAACGCATTGATGATTATCGCATTGTGTTGCAAAGCATTTGTTAGTACAATATTTAGGTAACGTCAGTCTATTTATCTGGTTTTTACACATCTATCCTACTTGATTATGATTTTTCTATAAATATGCATTCACCCGAGGATAATATAAGTGCAAGTGGTGGCGTTCGATGCAAATGATCTAATGAGAACGGCTATTCGCTGTTTTCTTACTGAGCTTGGCATCAGAATATACGTCGTACTCGGAGAAAAAGAGAGTGAGTTCAACGTGGAGATGCAGCGTTCAGGAGCCGCGTTCCGGCCATAGCCATTTAAAACGGTTAGGGGCACACGGTTTGCATACCGTATACCTTGAGCATAAGAATACAATTAGAAAAACTATCTACCGCAAGAAAGCACCTACCTACACGGGCATATGACTACTACGGAGAGAAGTACAGCAGTAAGAACAGCAGAAACGTTAACAGAAGCCGACCCGCCAACTTAATATTGCCACTCTATCATTCGACCTCGAGAGTGTCATGGTCGAAAATGGTCTGGATGTATGCTGTCGGTCTCTTGAAATCCGCGCAATGATGCAGGGATAAGTCAAGTGAAGAAAGCTCAAGCCGTGGAGCTAAAGCAGACCCACAACTTCAAGCAAGGCGAAGACAGGATTATGCTTCTGGTAGAAAGTCCTACAGAGAGCTTTGCCGCGACTATAAGGTCGGACATGCTGCGCGAGAGGGGACCCTCATGAAGGGGAACCTCATGCGTTGGTAGATCTCAGATAGACCGCCACCTAACGAATCTTCTGTACCAGCTCGACCCCAACCCTGTAGAAAAGTTGGCGCGCCCAGAGGTTGAGTATCCACCTACACTGGAACAGCACACAATGAAAAATTCCGGGTTACTTTATCCCTTTCTAGGTGGAAAAGTAGTGGGCCAGACCAGGTCCACTACGAACATTGGGTTGCAGTGGGATGGGGCGCTCTTGATGGCGATTCTCTGTGATTTCTTTAAGGAAATTATAAAGAAGGGCAGATGCTCAGAGACGATAGAACTGACCGAAATCTCCACGGGGGAGTGGTGTCAGCGCAAACCCTCAAGAGCATTTTTCTCTGGAAGCTGATCGTTTAAGGAATTGCAATTGTAGCAAATAATGCCCTGCCTGAGGAACGCGACACAATTCACGTTCTTCAGTTTGAGGTAGAGCGGACGGTGTCTCGTCCAGGAGGCTGCCTGTATGCAGTCTTTATTAGCTGAGTCATTGGTCTCGGCAAGACTCTACGCGATCTTATGATCAAAATGTTTCAGGCATACCGGTATAGGTTCGAGTTGTTCTAGTTTGTTCGACGACGACACGCTGTTAGGCGCGCCTGAGTGAACGCAGAATGTTGGAACTCCTCAGGGAAATCCATTGAGCTACATCTCGTTCGTACTGCTTTTGCTCTGATCGGTTGATCTTGTTCGCTATGTGTGTAATGGGTTTTAACGTGCCGTGAACGAAGTAATAGACGCTGATGATGTCGTTGTTGCACACTGTAATATTGCTGATATCGCGCGTGGCATTGCCGTCATGGTAGAGAGAGAGGCGTATCACATGGAAAACTGTTTGGAGACAAATTCACGTGAAACCAAGCCGATTAGTCGCGCCGTTAAAGTCGTTTAGCGTCTGCAGGCGACGTTATCCGTTGCTGTGGAAGCTATGAGAGTTTGTAAACTCATTCCCATACTTGAGCCTCACTCGGATTCACTGTATGAAAACGTCGTTCACGACGAACGCCGACAACTACAATGTGAGTTTGGCATTTGCAGCTCTCGACGTACGGGTGAGAAATGTATGGCGACTGTCTGTTGGTACGGCGGTGCGCTTGCTTGTGTTGAGCGTATACGAAAATTCTATGAAGTGCTTCTACGATGGTTCTATGAAGTGCTTCTACGATGAGATTCTACGAAAATCTATGAAGTGCTCCACACTATACGCTTTGACTTTCAATCGAACGGACGAGTAGCTCTTTCGCTAATGTATTGTCAGAGTGCAGCCTATGGTAGAGATGCTTGGCTTAGGCTGCGTATGCTTTTGATGGAACCACTTAACCAGTTCTTGAAAGAGCGGTGACGCAAAGGGTGTCACAGAGGTTGGACCAAGGTTAAAACGCTCGGCGTCTTAGGTCTCCTTGGTTGTGGGCCGGGGTGGTCTGCGATTGCCGGCGCGTTTTGTCGTCCGGCGGTTGGTATCTGTTACAGAAAATTGCTGATTTATAGTGACGTATTGTGTTGTTTACCCAGGAGTAACGTATATAATCACGAACGCTACGTGGAGCAAGATATGTGTGAGACCCAACAGTCTAATTAGGATCTATAAAACATAACGTAACGCCAATACGTAATTGTGTAAGTACGAGCAAATACGGGTGGCTTCATTTCTATTTAAATTGACTATTATTTCAATGGCGTATGACTTCAAGTGGCTAGCGGCTATTAAGATTTTGAAAGCAACAAAAAGCATTGAATTGAATTGATTTTATCGCTCACGTCATCCGTACTAAACATTGATCAAATATCTCGCTGCGCAAGACGAGTGTATTGTGTTATCGTTATGTTATTAGTTTAGAAAACACATGGTTGTGCTCTCACAATGACCCACTTCATTTTAGATTGAAACTAACTGGAACGTAATTTGGGAAACAGTCGGCCAGAAAAATCAGATGGCCAATGTGGCGCTCAAACCAGCTCTGTGTCACTCTTGGGATCGCCACGTTTAGATGCCAAACACCGAATAACAGAAAACTAGTTCATCTAAAGCTATCCGTATAATCCATAGATGCTGTGCTGACGATCGCAACATCTGGCCCATTCGGTGACGTGGTGTGGCGAAGTGTGTTAACTGCTCCTGTAAAACAGGAACTTGCGAACAGTTACTGTTATCGGTAAGACATGGAATACAATTGTCGTCAACTGCTCAACTGAACAGCCAACAATTGCGACTCGCCGCGCATATGCTGACTTCATTCTTTCTGTAAGTTCCACAAAAAAAAATAGAGTCTCGAAGCACAAATCGATCAACCGAGTTCTAAATCGTTTTGTTTAATATGTTGTCGGGTCGGCAGGTTTTACACGAGGTACACGGGCTT
>QVRM01006489.1:0-27734 GCA_003439945.1 Dermanyssus gallinae | reverse complement strand
GGGAGCTTGGCGTGAGCGCGCGGAAACTACCGGCCGTTCGGAGATGCCGTCGATTCGTTCTTTCGATGTATCTGGCTCGTCTCAAATAGGTCATTATGTGTCGCGTTATATAAACGCTCCGACTTGAAAGTGCATGCAGATGCGCTCTCCCGCCGCCGCTCCCGGGTGCTCTCATTTATTGATTTCTCAATACATTTTACATATTACATAGTTTTGTCGTTTATGTATCTGTCATACTTAACATGCAAAATTAGTAGTGTTTACTTTATAGTTGTTTATGTATTACAATAATTACACGTGATTCTCGATCTGTATATTACTTGTGTATGGGTTTGGCCGGTTGTCGATAGGTGGCCGTCTTGAATGTAATGTGCACGTCTTAGCGGTTCCTGAATGTTCTCTTACACATGATGATAGCTTCAAGAATGTCCATTGCGCGCGTTAGCTGCTTGAGTGTTCTATTACGCGTGTTGATAGCTTCGAGAGTTTCTATTACGCGTGCTGGCGGCTTCTAGCATGCTCTTCTCTCAACGTCTCTCTTGCACGGCCGCTCTGACACCGCGCCAATAGAGGGTGAAGCGGGTGTTGCACTAAGAAGAACACGACTCACATAGGTTCGTCACAGAGCCTACTGCCTGTAGTCGGTTGAGTAATTTAAACTCCAAGAGAGATACGAATCCCTGACACGTGCACTTCATTCTTGCAAAGATGGAGCAACCGGTTTTAAGGCCTGGAAGAAAGCTTATGAGAGGCTTATTGAGATTATGCGGTATACATTAGATTGCGTAAAAGCTTAAAGCATCGAGCCTCAAGGGAGCAGATGCTAGAAAGTTCTTGTGTGGCTGGTGTGTAGGAGGCCAGCTTCTCGGAAAGCTTGTTAGCTCCTTCTATAAAGGTAAGCTGATGATTGACCCCGGTGGTTTTAAGCCTGTGGTGCTTCGGAAAAAACGACATATCACCGCAGGGAAACATTCCTTAGCCTGCCTTTCTTCATGCTCAATCTGCCGATCTGGCATCTTATATGAGATAGAGGTTTTAAGCTTTTGCTGTTGTGTATGTGCAGACGACCGTTGCTATCACAAGACGACGTTGTGATAGCAATAGTAAATATCTGCATTGCAGTACTTGATTGAAAGTGCATCACTGTTTAGAGGGCTTAATACTAACACGCAAAAAACGAGCGTAATGAAATGCGTCGCAATGGACGGGTAGCCCGTACAGACGTTGTCTTTCTTAAGAAACCGAAAACTTGGTTTCGTGACTGAATACAACCAATTTATTTGGCTGGAGCTGCTCGACAAAACGTACTAGTTCCGCTACGGAAAACCCTGCTGCTCATTGCCCATAAAACTACGGCAGTGTGTCCCATGCGCCGTCGAACGATGCAACGCTGTTGGGAACGGTGTTTGCACTGACGTGAATTGCTCTGAAGAACTCAGTCAGAACAGCGGAGTCTATGTGACAAGAGGACGATTTCACACTTTTAGTCCACTTATGGGGCTCCTTGATTGCCTGCTTCAGTAGTTTTTTCTCCTGACGTTCAAGAAAATCACCATCGCGCCGTCCCGAGAGTTCGCCTAGATCAGCTCTTCGAGTAGATGACAAAGCGGCATCGTGCATGGGCGTTGTTTAGCCAGCATATGAACACGGAACTGCTGCGGACAGATGATGTGATAGACTGGGTTAACATGTCAGCTTACAATTTAGTGTCCGGTTCACACGGTGTACTGGGACTAACGCTGCCAGCTTTGGGCCGAACTTGTTGGGTCCAGTGTTTTTGACTAACCTATCTTTTGACTAACCCCACTTGAACATGCCACTTAAAAGTACACCCCTCATGTAGCGGGTCGCTCTTTTCAATAACGCATTCTCTCCAAGCTTACGTTGGATGCAGATATATAAATTACCGATTTTAACATAAACCCTTCAGACTTCCGGACATTCGTATTAATAGTCAGACCGTAGCCGATATCATCGAGCACAGAGAGAAGAGCGCGGTGCGGGCATCGTTAGGTTTGTCGAACCTCGTGCTGAAGTCGCCTGCCATTAAAGGCGGAAATCCAACTGAGGAGAGCGCGTGAATAGCCCGTGTGATTCGTTCAGCCAACACCGTCGTGGTCTCGCCAATTGATGGTCGGACATAGACTGTCACATATTGCGTTGATTAATCCGAGGTACTACGGTACCATCTTTAGCCAAGGCCACACTAATCTAACGGACACGCCCCCATTAGGCCGATTTCGGTTAGCACGTATCTTGACGTCTGTCAAGTGAGCAGAGTGAATACAGGCACGTCGAAAGATTTCATCTCCTAGGTCTCTTATTATTATTATTACAGGAGTGGGTGGCTCTCTCCTCAGTGTAATAGCAAGTTTCTGAGGAGGACACCTTGTTGGTAGACGGGGAGCAGAGCTGTATTGAAGATAAAGCAAAATGTGGGAACTCCGCAAGGAGACCCGCTGAGTGCGCGTCGTTTACACTTCTCCTTGCTGACCTCGTCGGTTACCTCCGACAGCAGTACCAAAAGCCGTGGTGGTGATGTATGCAGATTATATCGTGATCGCTCATCGCGACCTAGGTGCCATCAAGCGCATTACTTCTATGATAGAGGCTTTCCAAGCCTCGAGGGAACTTGAGATAAACACCAGGAAAACCAAAGCCATAAAATCCAGGCGTGGAGGTCGATTGGCTGCCAGATACGTTATACGTTGCTGCGGCCAACCATTGGAGTTTGTTAACTATTTCCAGTATATTGGCCTTCGGGTTCATTATGCGGGAACGACGTTCACAGCGCATATAAACTAAACAGTACGGTAGATACTTGTCTCTCTTTACGGGGAATTAGGTAATGTCCGTAGACTGTCCGTTTTCTCAGCAGTGAGGCTCTTCATGCTTAGATTGTTCCGGGGCTAATGTATGGTCTTGACAGGGCGTGGAACCACCTCCCACTGGCGAATTTTAACCAGCTTGAGAGGTATTTCTCATTATATATGAAGCGAGTGCTTTGCCTTGCCTATTCGAGCAAGGAGTTTGTATATTTCATGTCAGGCTGTCTACCGGCTACTGAAACAATTCGACTAAGGCTGAAGGTGCCGCGTACAGTACCATACGAATGTTTTATTTATGAATGGGAAGCTAAAGTCGAACAGGCCAGACGGGAGGTCGGTGGTTTGGACGTTTTCAGTGCCGTGCACCTTTGATCTGGTTCTGCATGTGACAGTCGCCACGTATACACCAGGTACATATTGCATGGTTATCACTACCTGGTATGTTCAAACGCAGCCTTTTACGAGGAGTACGATTTGTGCACCTGCCGGTTCTGCCTGCCAGAGGTGTGCCAAGTACCATGCAGTGGAATGCACAGCGCTGGACAAAAATCGTGTCACTACTTCTCTCGCCGAAATCGTTGAAGAAGATAGAGTCTTATGAGAAAACATCTTAAACTGTATATTATACTCAATCTGAGTGAAATAAATATAATTAAACTGAATATACATGTATATATAATATACATATATATATATATATATATATATATATATATATTCTGGAAACACACATTATTATTATAATTATTATTATAAAATGTATTATTATTGTTGAAATATTACAATTGTGAGTTGTCTTCTTCTTGTCTTCTCCTAACTCCTAAATATTATTCCATGGAACCGACAATACCGGCGTTTCCTCGGCACACTGCAAGCGACAGCAGTTGCCGTAGAAACTCGCGTTCGCGCCGATGGCCTGTGAGATCTGTAATCCGTTGGTCTAGCTCACTGATAAATTGCCTTAGTTCCCTTGCTTACCGGACCCATTGCTTCCATAGATATTGGCACTACGATGTAACCAGTCTCCAGTTCTTGGTACTTGCGTTTTTTCTTCTTCTTATTATTATTATTATTAGTAGCAGTAGTAGTGGTAGTAGTAGTAAGTGACTCGTACGAGCGGGTGCGTTTTTCTTCCAAATACGTTCTTATGCTTTGAAGGAGCCCGGCTTCTCCCCGCGACCCGTTTCGCTCCCGCTTTGTGACGGCCCGTCGGACTAGAATGCTCCGACCGACACAGGCGCTGTGCGCACACCGAACGTGGCAGGCTGACTCCAGCGATCCGACGTAAAGGTTCGACTAGGACTTTCTTCGTACCTTCGCAATTGTGAATCTTTCTGCTTATCATTCTGTCAGTCCGTCAGTCAATCGGGCAGTCACCATTGGACAGTCGTCGTCACTCATTTGATTGGCGAAACAACGAAATTGCAGCAGCAGCAACAACCAACCAACCAAGACAGCAGCTGATGACCTTACTCAGTCGGCTAAGCGGGATCGGCCCCGCCGGCTACGATGACTCGTTCCACCTCACGGTTACTACCACCGGCGGCTGCTTCACGAAGAACCGGATTTCTTCGATCCGTCAGTGTACGCCAACCATAACTGGCTGAGAGTCGTTACAGGGTTCACCGTTGCCGCGGTGGCCATTTACGCCACGCTAGCCAAGCATCCGTTTCTCGCCATGTGTACGATGTCTATTCTTGCGGCTGAAGGTGCGTATTTTGCCGTCGCCGCGTCTGGTAACAGCTAGTTGGTGAGCTGACGAAGTCGGAGAAGTCGCTCGAGGCGGGGGGGGCTAGCGACGCCGGTCAGTATCGCTGTTGGTGCTGCTGCTGCTGCTTGTGTCGTCTATGTAGGTTCTACCTGTCGTCTATGTAGTATGAGCTTAGGGCGCGTACCTAAACGCGCCTGCTTGTCATCATTCCCTGTTCTACTACCTGCCCGTGTTCGGCCAAGTCTTACCAGGCGACCAGCGCAGTTAGGCGACAGCGTCTCGAATCGCATGGGCGAATCAAATTCGCACCGGCCTGCACCGGCCGTGTTCTACCTGCCACCGGTGTTAACATAAGCGCAGACGTCGCATGTCGTCGTTGACAATACCCCCCCCCCCCCCCCCGACAAAACCTCCTTGCGGTCCTCCTTGCTGTGTGTGTTCCGTCAACCACGTTCTCGACAACAGCAAAATCGTAGCCAATCAATGCCGGATTCAATCCGCAGTCCTCGGAGCGTTTGCTGGTGCACGGCTCGCAGACACAAGCGCCTCCTATTTCGCCGAACCTAGGTCGTCTAGTTACTACTCCGTTATGTAGCTCTGCTCTGTCTGCAGCAGTGTTGGACACGCAGACAGGCGACAATTCTTAATCAAAACGCTTTCTGTGGGATAACTGTACGTAAATCAGCAACATTGATTAAAACAAATTATTACTACTGACGTTTTCGTGATTTTTCTTTCCTACCATTATATATATATATATATATATATATATATATATATATATATATATATATATATATATTGTTTTTGTCATAATTCGTCAAGGAGAGGCAAAAATAACAATACGATTTGCATCTAGACAGACTACCACGTCTGTGCATGAGAACGGCTGCAAGGGACATGAGTGCGTAACGCCATCTACTCTAGAGCGGGTTAGATATACACTATTATTTAGACAATTGTTATAGCGACCGATGACGGAAAATAAGTCAATAGGCATATTGTGAAATTAATCAATAAACCGGGCCTACCACGAGGTAATAGGCCCGGTGTATTGATTTATTTCAGACATGTCTCCAACTCAAATATTTAAATTCATGCTCTCAGACTATTTGGGCTCTCCCTAGCTGCACCCAAATGTCAACTACGAAAAACAAAAGCATTGAAGCTTCGTCGTGGGGTTCGACTGGCTGCCACAGGCAAGATGGTCTGTGGAGGTCAACAATGGAGTTTGTAAACCCCTTTCCCTATTTGAGCTTTAGGTGCCATCACATAGGCACGACCTTCACACAGCATATTGGTGACAGGCGCCGAGCGGCAATCTTTTCCATATAGTTGGAGGTGAAGGACGTTCGCAGACTGTTACTGCATGCTGCTGTGCGACTTTACCAGCTAAAGATTGTGTCAATGCTGAGCCTACAGTCCCGGTAAGCTGGCGAAATGTTCTGCCACATATAGTAAGCGCGTTCTCCGTTTCCTTGGCGGGCGACGAAGCTTCAGGGCGAGGAGTAGCTTCATACACTTGCTTGGCAGCCTGAGGGCCGGCAGTGCAAACAATCAGAGTCGGTCGAGACCACCAATACCAAACCGTTCTAGCCATTTTTACTGGGCTGGCAGAGAACTATTACTAGAGCAAGATTGTACAACATGGCACTTATAATTATTGGTATCCTTGGGCGACTGCCGCGTGCTCTAGCCGTCACTATACACAATATATAGTATGCACGGCTACAACCATATTGTGTGTTGCACTCCAGAATTTCGCCAGCCATGTGACAAGTGCCGATGTCGGTTCTGCTCTAATCTTGCGCTAAATACCACGCATTAACTGTCAGACTCCTCTGCGATCTTTGCTTTACCTTTAAACCTTTAGTAATCTGAGATCAACTAGAAAATACGGTGCGAGATACTTGTTACACTATCAAAAGAGAGAAATACTTACACTCCCGCCGCCCGCGATTTTCGCGCGGACAAATCACGGGAGTGCCCGCCGCGCCCGAATAGACAGGCCGACAGACCCCCCACCCTTCCCCCCTATCGAGGGTATCTGTGGGGGTGCCACACTACTCCACCGTACCGATCAGATTCAATCACCTCGCGATTCCGCGTTACACCCCAGAATATACAATACCCCCCCATTACAGGGTGCTCGACCACTCCAGGGCAGGGTTACATAGCAAAAACTATGCCAGACGGTCCTCTCGACCGGTGGTCTGCTTCATGTGGCGACTCGCTCTTCATTTTGCCTATTAAGCCAAGGCAGCAGGCGTCCCGAACGGTACCACCGAGTGTCACTCGGGGCATTAACCGTCCGGCCCGGGGGTCCTCGTGCAGAACGGTCCCCCCGTATTGGCAATAGCCTTAACAGCCCTCGAATGGGCCACGACAGGATGACAATATAAATTCGTTGACACCCAAATCTATCGTATGCCTTGCCCCCCGGTTAGTTGTTAAAACACGGGAGTGTCAGTTTTGGGAGTTTGTACCGTCTGACTAGCTTACATAGTGGCTCGTGAAGGTCCCCGCAGCGCGCGGAAGTCGCGCACCAGCAGACCAGGCCGGTAAGAGAGTCATAGATACTCCCGGGTGTGTCAGATCTTAGCCGGCATGCCGAAGCACCCGTTTCCAGCGGTCGCCACGAGGAGGCGCCTGACACGTGTACCTATGACTGTCACTTATCCTCGCACCCCGATCGCGGCGGTAGGCACCGCTCCGCCGAAGGCGTTCCGAACAAGAGAGTCATAGTTACTCCCGCCACTACATAAGTAATGTTCTTCTTAGCGCAATACCCGCTTCACTCTCTACTGGCGTGTAAAAAAGCGCCTATTAAAGAGAGACGTGTGTAAAAGAGACTGTTCAAGAGAGACGTTGGGAGAGGGAACCTTCCTTTAGTATCTAAATAATGATAACATAATTGAGAAAGAGAACATGCAAGAACCTTCAAGACAAACGAACCAAGGCGTCAATGGCCAGAATAATGTGAATCGAGGATCTCAAACAATTATTGTTATACATACTCGGTGTGAACGCTATTGATTTGTGAGCGAAAACCCCCTGTGTCCCACCGCGTTGCCCTTGTCTTGATAATAGAGCACAATGCGTTATGGTACTAGCAGTAATCAATCAGTAATCAATTAATCAATAAACTATAATGTACAAAGCAGTAATCAATCAATCAATAAACTATAATAAAATACACCATTTTTATTATAGTTTATTGATTGATTTATTGTTTGCTTGGTATGTATACCTAAATACACATGTCACGCTTTTATATCCGGGCCGCTTAGAGCGGCAGCATATATATTACATAGGCATCCATATAATCCATGTCTACTTCAATACCTACTGAGTATTTGCTTTCCATTGTGACAACCTCTTCTTTGTAATATCGACCAGGTCATTTCTACCATTTGTTCCTAGAGCTAAAGCCTCCGACACCTCTATATCACTGCTCCCGCCTAAGGCTATACATTCTTTAATATTATGTTCGATTGACTCACTCTCTAGCCCACATGCCCCTCCTTATATTTAACTCTATGCATCCCTGTATACAACATCCCTGCTCTGGCATCTGCCAACAGCCCACTCGCTCTTGAATTATCGTATACCCATTCTACCCGCCCCTTTTTCGCTTTTCCTTTCCATACATAGTTGCCAAACTTGATCTGGAGCTCATTGCCAATTTCCATTTGTCTGTATATGACTTGTTTCCTTTAATTTCACCATTTTTTCTGATACCCTCGCTCTTGCCCATTGCTGAAAATTGTACCCAATCTCCCTAGCTGCGAACTCTACTTTGCGATCCTACTTCGTTTTAATCCTAAGTGCCGTCTTTACCAGTTGCATCTGTTTAGCCCATTTATTATTTGTGGCATTTTCAATCCTATTACTAAATCTAAGCTTACTTTGTACTTCCCTTTGTATAAATTTTAACATTCCCCCTTCCCCCTCAAGAAATTCCCTGGCGTAATTAAAACGGCAACCCAATGCAAATCGTATCACCTCTCTTTGTATTGTTTTTAACTTCTTTCTCAACCCTCCGCTATGGACCAGAGAGGCATATTAGCAAAGGTCAATCTTGGCACATACATGGCCTTTCATATATTCCTTGTTACTATATATTTATTAAACCCCCAGATGCCTATTAAATACTAAATACTATTATTACATCACCTTTCGATATTGTTAATTACATTACATTGCACGTGTTCATTAAGTCTCGAAGACGGCATTTGTTTCCGTTAATCCTGAACATATATAAAATATGTTATATAAGCATTTTCGGAAAGTGTCAGCGACTTAACGCCCAGATAGCTGGCGCTTACCGACATGTTTCACGCCGCGTACCGAGTCGGAGGCCAACACATACTCTTGTAGTGGCATCATCCATTAAGGTTTCTAATGATGCACTATGTAGGGCGTACAGCCAATCGCCTGCATATTTTGCAGATATTGTTCTAAGCCTAGCCCTAGTAGAGTCATTGTCAGTTTGATCAGTAAGCAAGCGAGCATGATGACCGGTTAACAGAGACGACCATTCCACCACTCAGAGCTGTGATGTCTTTTGGTGAAGTTCCAAGAACCTCAACCAACTGCTTGTGACTTGATCTCGCATAGAGGCGAATTCGAGCTAACCGGGTTGGTCGAGGAGCTCGCACACTCTTCTAAACATCCGATGGGTGGGCAGCAACTATCGCGGAGAGTGCTAACATTGCCGGGTCTGGTAAACCAAGACCCTCTTGACTATTGGCAAGACAATATGTCGCTTGGCTGTTTTTGTCCAGCTTGAGGTTGAGCAGGTTTGTTATCGTATCGGCTGTTAGGCCATTGAAGCGTCGTAACGCGTCCGTTTTGTCAGTAAGGTTGACAACCGTCAGAATATGAGTTAGGCGTGTGGATGAGTAAGAAAAAGCTATGATGTCCTGTCCGGGTAAGGCGCTCTGAAGAGGTACTCAGTGTACCTAGCCAAATTTGCAGCACAAGAGAGCGCTATCCTAAGTCGGCGTACTCTCAAGAGCTCTACTTCGTTCGCGTCAAGTATCTTGAAACTCGGTAACAGGGCCAAGCCGCTTACCTTCTTAAAATCGGTAATTTTCAATAATTCACTGACGCCTGTATGGGCGTTGCCTGGCAGTAGTCCTTCATCCAAGTGCCTCATGTTAAGCGGTCTTTTGAGCGAATTGATTAGGCCGTTAGCCACCAGGCAAAACAAAAGTGGACCAAGGGAGTCTCCTTGTTGCATACCTGTCTCAGACGATATTATTAAATCAGACGTTACAGGGCAAGTTGGGCGTTTACATGAGGACTCGACATATTGGTGCATGTTTAGGTGGGAGTCCTTGGCTGTCCTTAGCAATTGGTCTCTCCTTACCATATTAAAAGCATTTGAAAAATCCAGCTTGAGCAAGTACGCAGGACAAGTCCTGGAGGCCAGGAAGCAGCGAGTCGTATGAACTGCTGTTTTCACCCCGGCTTTGCCCGAGAACATCAGTTGTCGGTTATCTATTTGTTGTGTGAGCGGCCCTGTATTATCTCTTATGCGGACCTTCGAAGCAATCCTATGCAAACATGAATGTGCTACCGATAGAGCCGCCACTGCTTTTTCAAGCTTTCAAATCATTTGGCGTCAAAAAATTAGTAAAGGTTTTCGCTGTTGTTTGCCCAAACCGCAATATATCAAGGATATTAGCTATATATATATATATATATATATATATATATATTGCCAACTTACTTGCTGCCTCTCTAAGATTCTGGTCGGATTAAGTCCAATCCCGCTGAGAAACTTACTGAAAAGGATCGTACTGCAGCGGAGGCGTCGTCATTGTTTGTGGATCCGCACTCTGTTGTTGGTGGTTCAGGTCATATAGTCTCGCCTAGTGCAGGCTGGTGTTTCGCTCTTAGTGCGTTAGCCGTCAGATGAAAATCGGTATCGGTGGTGATTAGGATTCTAGAAGTCCCGAAGGTTCTTCTTTATGATTTGCGCTAATGATTGGTTGATATTTCTATTAGCTAGGAGGCGAAGGGTGACCGGTACGAAAGATAATAACGCCAACCAAGCACGGAAACTGTTCTAAGTGTACATATTAACTAGTACCTCAGTAAGGGTATGCTAAGATATTTCTAATAGATTTTGGTGTTATGCGTACCAACTTTAAAGTTGTACTAATCTCTTGGAATTTTTGCGATTCTTTTCAAGTTTCCTTTAATTGATCGGTATGGTGACTTGTATCCATATTGGAAGGCGGTGATATAGTGGTCGTGTATTTTGTCCTGGTGTGTCGTAGTAGGGTACGCCTAGTGTATAGTAGGCCAGATACCGGGCAGGGAACTTTCAGGCTAGGTTGTTGGATTGTGTCAGCAGTGTTGTCGTCGTTGTTTAGGGTGAAGAGCTCTCGGGTGACGGGTATGTTTGATCTTCCATTATGATGAGGTTTGTTTAAGCGTTTCGACAAGCGGTAGTAACGCAAGTATTGGCTGAAGAACTTCAGTAATTGTTTCGTTCGCTTTAACTGGCTCCATATTGACTATTGAAAGAAGACCAGGCAATGACGACAGGCCTGTTAGCGTCTTATGGACCTTGGTGTTGAACCGGCGCCGTGGTAAAATAATACGAGACCTTCTAAACGTCACAGCTTATTGTTGCGGCGGCATTCGTTCGTTTTTTTTTTCAGTGGGTTTCTGTGCCCATGTAAAATTATTAATGGGTTTCCATCAATCATTTTCAGATGTAATTATACCTCTAACTGCAGCAGCATGTGTGTTTGGCCAATAGCGATATCGGTCGGCACAGGAGCTTTTTTACAACATTCTTCTGTGGATGCTGCAGAGTGATTTACTTTCACCTGTTGAAGCGTACGAGCCTACTGGTGAGTCTTTTCTACTCGCTAAGGCAGAAATGTCTCTGGCGTGAAATGGCGCCAGCAGGATGTAGTCCATGACAGTTAACGCATGGATGCATGCTGACCTGACATAAGACAGCTACGTGCCCTTCGGTCCCGCATCTACGACAGCTTTTCTGTATACTGACTTGCTGTATTGATTGATTTATTGTTCGCTTGGCATGTATACCTAAATACACATGTCACCCTTTTATATTAGGGGCGCTTAGAGCGGCAGCATATATATATTACCTACGCAGCCATATGCTCCATGTCTACTTCAATACCTACTGAATATTTGCTTTCCATTGTGACAACCTCTTCCTTGTAATATCGACTAGGTCGTTTCCAACTACAACAATTTGGTCCTAGAGCTAGGACCTCCGACAGCTCTACATATATCTCTGCTCCCTCTAAGTCTATACATTCTTTAATAATATGCTCGATTGACTCACTCACTAGCCCATATAACTGGGTCGGAGGCACTTTAGGAAGACCATCAGTTGGCTCGGTTCGAGCGCTAGGGCGTGCGACTTACAACCTAGAAATATAGATATCGATCGAATGTGGTGTATAACTTGGCCTAAAGGTCCCGAGTTGCGTGCAGGCGACGAATTTGAGCCAAGCCCAGCTTTTTGAGTTCCTCGCGAATTTCCGCCGCTGTGGGAGCGATGCTATCACCTTAAATTCTAGCCTTGTATGAAGCTATAGCTGCGCATGAGGCCTTCACTTATATCTCGTCAAAGAGCACCTTCATGTAATGTTGTAATCTGGCGTTGATAATGGCAGATAGCCGTTGAGAAAATCGTATCTTTTTTTGCTAGATAACTCTTAATAAAACGTATGCGCTGGCAAAAAGCGTTTATATTATTTTCAAACTAAAATGTAAGCTGTTAGCTGAAATGTGCGCATAATGACTCAAGGTTGGTGGGTAAAGGTGAATATAAATAGCGGATTCATATTGAACTTCCTCAAATTATGGTATTGCATATATATATATATATATATTATATATATATATATATATATATAACCGGGGACGCCAGCTAAACCCGTAAACGACAAAAATACGTTCGCCCTGCCTATGCTTGTCATTATTGTGTTCGCAGAACCTGTAGATCGAACTTTATCTACAGCAGTCACAATGGCAGAAGCTCATATTCTAGGTCCGTAACTAAGGCGAATAGTGGCAGTAGTACAATCGCTTGACGCCGGCAAGAGCCTGGACAAGATCATTTCCTCCTTCAACCATCCAAGAAGTACTGTGTATGGTTCTGGGAGTCTCCCGAGATCGTGAAATGTGCCAAACAGCTGATATGTGATGATCCCGGAACTTTGCTGACGAAGCACGCAGATCTACTAGACGAGAGTGACAGCATAATGCGTCGGATTAACAATGAGCATTTCCACAACGTTTCGTATGAACAAAAAGTTTGACAAGTTCTGTTTGATGAGTCGAAAGCTACTAGAGTGGCTTGCCTTGAGTTGCTCTTGTGTTTGCTCAATAATTAAGGTATCGGACGCCTTCGGTTTTTCTCAGATAAATTGTCTACAGTTGATGCTAAACTAAACAAGAGGGATAACAGGTGGCCAAGAGTCCGGCCGGGGTCAGTGTGGTGTCAAGCGAGGGAGACACTTCGTCTCCACACCTCTTTAAAACGGTGGACAGATTACAGCAGGACAGGTCTACCAACGAACGTTCTGATGACTGTTGTCAAGCCGTGGATTGACCGCATGGTAAATGAAAGGCCGTACATATTTCAGCAAGACGGTGCGTGCGCCCGCTTACACGAGCCATTTGGTACAATAGATTCTAGGTGCAATAGGTTAGACGACGATTCGGATACCTTCTAGCTGAAACACTTTTGGCAACCAAACAGTCCAGGCTAAAAATATTTGGATTTCCTGTTTGTGTGAGACGTAGTTGAGCGAGCTTTTAACAAGTCGTCTCCACATCATAACACTTCATCATTGCGCACTACTATTTTGTCAGCGTTGGATAGATTATACCGGGACACAGTGCACCGGACCTGCGCGCAGGTTCGGCCTCGACTTAAAGCGGTTATTGAATTAAGCAGACGCTTGAAGAGTTACTAATTTCAACGAGCCCAAACTATATCATTCTAGTTGCCCTAAATAAAGTTTTCGGGCTGACCCTCAGCCAAGATTTAACGTCCACGGAACTGTTTTTCACATTGCTTTATAGACGGACCCCCCATAAATACAAATGTGCAACGGTGGGGCTCGAACCCGCGCACCTATGTGTCTCCTCCGGTTGCGAAACGCAGACTTAATGCACCACGCCACCGGGCTCGACATTCTAGTTGCCCTAACAGCGAACATTTGGCGATGTTGAAGGCCGCAGAACATAAATATGCGAATGTTCAAGCCTCAATATGATTCATTTACGGTATTGCATATTACACGCTTTACGTATTGGTAAACAAATAAGCATACAGTGAGGTCACGAGACCAGAATAAAACATAGGCACACGCGTTCATAATACAACGCAAAATAGCAGAAATTTAGCACCAGCTAAACTGTTTTGTGCGACTAACACAGTCAGGATTCAAGTGTACAGTGTCAATAATTGTAAGACGCTTGTATGCTATACATTAGAATAGGCAGTCATCATGATATTAATATGCGCGGAATACACGATCACGATCCTAATGCATGTTGTATATGTCATCCCGATCTTAATACATGCTGTATATGTCATCACGATCTTAATGCATGTTGTATTTGTCATTACAATCTTAATACATGTTGTACCTGTATATCAATAAACGGAACACCGCCTAGGTGCCTGCTAGCGCTGAGTTTCCAGCCGCCAAACCAACCACCCAGCCACCGCAAGACCGTTCTGTCGTCGTTTTCCCCTCATATCACAGTTTAATGTGTTCCGTCGTCGTTTAATGTGACAATCACGTTATCTCAGAACTGTAAAACAACGTAAAAGTGCGATTGGCCAGACTCGAAGCCGTAGGCGAACGTATATCAAACCATTATACATAGTACATGGCCGAGCGCGATATGCATGAGGAGACTGCTGCTTGCAGCCGGTATGAAAATACCGCGAGATTGTATCGAAACCTTAAAGGGTCTGGTCACCGTTGCATCTGCTACCTTCAAGCTGTTTAGGATCAGGCAACAATGTTCCTACGCCGTTATCGCCTGCAGCGCTTACAGCGACACCTGTCGCCGCAGCAAGCGCTACGGTGCCGCTTCTAGACATCTCATCAGACTCATTGTGGGGCATATATACCTAGAATATAGTTTGTTCATCGTTCTAGTAAAAAGCTGGATTGCTCATCGTACAACGGTCGCAAACACGGACAAGCTTGTCGCTCTCCGAAACATCTTTGAGGTGAACGGAAAACTATTGTGAAGATTCTTGGCATTCGTGGTGCAGCGTATGATGCCGCGCTGCGGCTGCTTGGCGAGAGCCACGGGTTGGTTGACATCGAGCGGCACCAGGTAGTCCAGAGTGTATTTCAGTTGCCGAAAGTAACCTCAGTAGAAGACGTAGCCGGTCTGTGGGCGGTAATAAATCGAGTGCGAGCCAGTGTAAAGATGCTCAAGGCCTTCAACACCCTGCTCAAAGCATTTTCTACCTCCTTTGCACCAGTGTTGCGAGCCGCGACACCACCTTCGTTGTTGTATCAATAACTTGATCCAATACGATAACGCGATTAGCAGCAATCAATGAGAAGCAACTAGAACAACTGCAGCAGCACCCGCAACGGGCCTGACAGCAGCCCACCTCAAAGAGATTCAATCAGCCGCCAGTCCTCAAGCATCGACAACAGGAGAACCGCGTGACCTGGGCCACGCAACTAAAGCGGCCAATGATGTAAACCAGTTGCCCGGGGTATTGAACTCGTTTTACCTCCAATCGAGAGGAAACTCAGCTCACCTCCCAACCTTCGTGGAACGACTGTATGGTTTATCAAAGAAACGTGAATTTGCAATCTCAAAGACGAACACCGCTGGCCATAACCATCGGCCATGATAAGCTAGGTACTCCCAACCATCGGCCATGATAAGCTAGGTACTCCCAACCATCGGCCATGATAAGCTAGGTACTCCCAAGCGCCTCAACCGTTGCGTTTTGTGTTTCCGATCTAAACACAGTGATGGCACTAGTCCGTCCCAAAACAACCTTATAACTAAGTAATAACATGCGGCAGAACAATCTTAGTTGGACCACATACCTCAGAGACAGAATCGAGGAACACAGATTAGACCGTAGGCCCCCACTCGAATCTGTCCCGAGGGCGCATTGGAACAAGCGATTTAACGAGAATGAAGCCGCCGTCAGGCGAGAAACTAGGCTGCTAGGCGAAGGCGACATCAGGGGCGCTGCAAGAGCTTTGTTTTCCATGGGAAGTCCGGTCTGCGCAGCCGACGCGTTCGTGGAAATGACTTCGAAACACCCTAGAGAACTGGCCGGCCTTGACCTGCCGCCAAGACCATCCTGTGTCGAGCCGCCAGTCATCAGTGCAGAACAGATCCGCGAGGCCGTGTAAACCTTTCCGGCGGAGTCTACCGTCGGCATGGACGGTCTGCGGCCGCGCCATCTCAGAGACCTTCTTGTCACGATATCGCCAGCCGTCTACTGCATGGTCTACCAAAAGTGGTTGACATCGTCAGAAGTGGTACAGTACCTTAGGCCATCCGCCCTATCCTTTTTGGTGGTCGCCTCATCGCAATCAAAAAGCCGAGCGGGTTGCTTCATCCAATTGTCCAACGTACGGGTGACGTCTGGCCCACACTCAGGTACGAGATAACGTACAGGGCGCGTAAGCCAACCTCACGTTCGCAAGCGTGTGTGCATATGAGCCGGCCAACGCGCATAGAGTGGTGACATACATATATATATTTATATATGTATGTAGCGCTCTGTGTTGTGAACCGACCATAAGTTAACAGCTGCGAACGAGTAACCGGCTTGCGTGTAGTAACAAGGGTGGCCTGTACTGATCGTTGCTTGTTACACACATCCCATGATCACTGTGCACTGGTAATATTATTATATTGTGTGCTACCTATATCTCACTAGATTATAGGGGGGCGGCACTGGTATTCGTTATACGTATACTATCCGCCCTGTAGAGCAATCTACTAGCAATACAATATATTAATAAGTGCTGCTACATATATACACACACGACAACCAGACACTGTGTTGATACATTGTGACAGTGTACGGTTTGGCACCGTGTGGTCAGGCTTGTTTTATTTGGCTGCTATAGAGCAATAGCCAACCACGCGTATCGGGCCCCGCCATCCACAACCCGATACGCTTCATCTACCACACCGTTTTTAACACCCACGGAACTACCGGATTTTATCCTGCTTTTAACTTCGCTTCCACAGAAGACGAAGAGCGAGATGGACTCCCGGAATCTCAGTCTTCCGCAGAATTTCGGCAAAAATCAATGTCAAACTAGGAGCAGATATCGTGTGCGAGAAGCTTGAGGCTCACCAGCTTGGCTTCCATACGCCTAATAGCATCGAAGCCGCGGTCCACACTACAAGAGGCTCTGTTACCAGCACACCCAACAATTTCGTCGTCGCCAAACTTGATTTCGAGAATGCCTTCAACCAGGTCCGTCGCGACCACATACCGAAAACAGTACAAGTTGATCGGGCAGAGGCGCCAGAGGAGAGCGGCCAGAGGCCCTTTGATTGACCACGCCTCCAAGCCACCATTGACCAAGCAAGATCCAGATCGGAGCTCTCATTTGGTGACACAACATTTTTCTCGTGCAGCGGCGTGCAGCAGGGCGACCCCCTTGGCCCGCCGCTGTTCTTCTTAGCCATTAAGGGACTGGTCGATTCTACCCACTCTCCCTTGAATCTCTTGGTACAGGCAGACATCAAGAGAGTTGTTGACTTCGGTCTGAAAAGTGGGCTTGAGCTCAACCTTCAGAAGTGCGAACTTATTTATAAGGGCCAGCCTAACCTATCCGTTTTCGAGACACTCCTTCCCGGGTGCAAACACGTCGAGGCAGCAGGCATGACGCTTTTGGGGTCCCCTGTGGGGTCGGCTACCATTCGTCCGGAACTCGCAGGTCAGATAAGAGCCTTTGCCCTCGTCTAACCTGGCTAAAACTGCTCAGTCACCGCAGCGCGTATCATCTATAGGATCATCTCTGGGTTCAGCAAGAATCGTCCATATCCTCCGCAGCACGGACGTCGGAGAGAAACCAGGATCTGCTGTGAGAGTTGGACTAAATCCAAAGGACCAGCCTTAGCGACCTCCTACTAATCTAAACCTGGCCGACAACAGATTCGGAGGTCTGAGAATCCGCTCTACAGCAGACCTGGGAGCTAGCTGTTACGTCGCGTCATTACACGCCTTAGAGGGTACCGTCCAGCACATCATCCCGGCCGTGGCCCTGCAGGCTTTCCAGGATACCAAAGAGGTTGCAGATACGAGATTCTAGGACCTCGCAGGCCTACTCCCAGAGGCAAACAAACACTTGCCACAGGTCCTACGACGACCTCTTCATTTCCAGGAAGTACCAGCGCTTACTCTCTGATGCACTAACCATGGCAGACAAAGCCCGACTGCACGCGGTTCAGAAAAAAGCCAGCAAATGGCTCCAAGCCATCCCTTCCACAACTCTTGGCACTTTTCTTGATCAGGAAAGCTTTCGTCTGTGCACCGGTTTGAGGTTGGAACACGGCTAACTGAGGAGCCGTCACAGCGAGGTTAATGAGATTACTGCCTTGAGGTCAGCTCTTTTGCCGTGCTTTCGAGAGCCAACAGGCCTCCTGAGAAGCGGCCAAAGGCACTGCCTCGAGGTTAAGCTCGATTAGTAGTACTCCTCACAAGCCCAAGTGTAGTTAGTTATTCACATTTCCCTGCAACCATAAAATTAAATAATAAATTTATTATTATTACGGCCCACAAAACAATTGTCGACATGTTCTCGCCCGTGAGAAGCACTTTTGCGGTGACAAAATCGACATAAAGTGGGCCTTATCAGCATTTACAGCTTTTCTAAAGTTGTATTAATTTTGATGGCCTGCTTTGCGTGCAAGAGCGCTGCGTCAACACCGCCTTACCAAACGCTTTCCATATATATATATATATATATATATATATATTTTTTTTTAGAATAAAAAAAATAGGATGATTAGAAACAAAGACCTGTGATGTTCCGCTGTCGACCTGCAGCCATGCGACCAACTTTACGCCTGTCTTCCGCCTGAGAGATAAGAACAAAACTAACGACTGTTTACTTGTTAAGCAGAGATACACTGACAATCCAGAATCTGGAAGAAATACACATGGTTAAAACAGTGCAAAAGAGCGGCAGCATCAAAGAGGATGCCCAGTAATGAGCTTAATGAATCGGCCACATGTTGCCACAAACGGACCAGCTTCGTGAATAGATTTTTATGGAAACCAACTTGGTTAGAATATAGGTAGAAACGTACCGATAGATCAAATCACGTTATCCATATAGTCAAACTAACACTTTTTTTGGTGAACAACTATTTTTGAACTATATATATATATATATATATATATATAAAAGACTTCAGAGATATAGCCAACAATGAATATAGGACTATATTTGAATGCAGAGCTGATCATTTTTTGCTACTCAACGGGTCAGTAATTGAGTACTTGAAGCATGCAGGGTCGACACGTCTCAGTAGGCCTGTAACTGCGTAGTTAGGCAGCTTTGGTATCAGATTAATTTATTTTTCAATGCTGGCATACAACTTGTTGATACTCTGTCGAACCCGTCAGAGATTCCAGGAGAAAGAAGACAAATATCGTCTCTAAAGGAAACGGATATCTCCTGGTTACCGGAGCTGGGAAGTTTGTCCGGGGGGCGTTTCTATTGTATAGCGCAAAGTTTTCCTTAAAAACTTTGAACTTCTTTTGGACTTTATTGTAGGCTGTAGTATGCTGTCAGCATTCGGCAAGTAGAGCGCACGTTAATAACGACTCCACCAGCGAATCTCGTCAAGCTACCTAAAGATAGTATATGTAGACCTCTGGCGCACCTGCAGTTGACACATTTAACGTCTAATCACATATTGCCGTTATGTGCTCATACTGGCCACAGCGTTTGCAAGCTAAACCACTTCGGTTTGTAGTATGCAACAAGAGTTCCCCCCGCCTACTTAAGAACTTTATATGTCTTGAAGGCTAGAACCACTACTAATGCATCTTCGACCGAGCCTAGATTTCCAAAAGTAGCAAAGAATCGGTAACGTCGAATGTCTCGACTCGTTTAATTTCCCGCATACCGACTTGACTTTGTAGCAGCTTTGCAAGGAGGACACACAGACTTCAAAAGAAACAGCTCGCGTTCGATCGTCGGCTGCTGCTGACAAGACACCTCAGACAACTGAGGACAATTTGGGCCTGATGTCGAGGTTTCTGTAGTTACAGCAGCCTAGAGAGTCTATCTTCAAGGTCTCCAACTCGTCTCCAACAATAGTTGTAGGATGAATCACTCTTGCCTAGTAAGGAGGAAGGAATTGGGCGTCTAGTAGGATGCGATTGCGCTACCACCAGAAAATCTGCCTACGGGAAACATCTCATAAACAAGCGCGAGGCCAAATACATTGCACAATAAGACGGCTGCACAGGTCCCGCCTGCGACTAGTCATTCTTAAGTCTTTATCATATGAAAGAAAAAGGAGCTTTATTCTTTCTTTCAAGAGATGAGCGTAGTCCGAGTTTTCCCGAATACATAGCAAGTATTCGTAGTGAAGGCAAAATCTCTATCCATTGTTAAGCGCCCTCTCAATACCGCTAGCACTGCGGTTGTCGCCAATGTTAATAGCGCGTTGAAGTCTATTTATGTCTAGAGAGGAGGAGGTGGAGAAAGGAGGTTTCTTCTCAGGGTCGTCCGCAGGCATACTTTGGCATGCAATGACAAACTATTTTAATTGCACAGTCAACTGTCGTCGCGGCGTTGTCTCACGCTAAGACAGTGAAGCAGCACAAAACATAAAAAAACTTTTCACGATGGACGCTGTAGATCGAACGCAAGCCCCCATCCAATTCAGGCTAAGCGAAGTAGAAACTCCGACAGCGCTAACGAATGCGCACTTTTTGTGTGTTGCTTTGCCTTTTTAAACTAGATATCCCTTTAAACAAGATTAACGAATCGTCAGCAGGATCTAAAATCCGACCAATCACCTGATTTCAATTTATCTGTTGAACAGCAAAATTGCGGTTTCAATACGATTGACAACGACCACCCTTCTATCTATACAGAAAACCGCAAATCTGCCGTATATATATATATATATATATATATATATATATATATATATATATATATAATATATATATATAATATATATATATTACAAGCCAGTAAAAGGGCAAAATAAAGCGGGTGACGCTTAATGCGTGTGTAAATGAGTTTTGTAGGAAGAAACAACGAGTCAGGTACAAAATAATAACGAAGCGCAACAAGGCATACTCAACCAAGTAACCAGCATGCCGACTTTTCGGCGAGTCCCACTTAGTGCCGACTCTGGTGAGCTATGTCCGTTACGGTGTGGTCTCCGTTATAGGATTTTTGGCGTTTCTCAGTGCAATTAATAATAATACTCCCCTTTTAGTGTGGACAACAGCCGTTCTTGGGGGAGTGAGTAATTCTTCAGCCTTATGCACAACAGAATTTGACCATTGTGATCAACATTCGTTGACACTTAGCACACCGAACACTGTCACTTTGTACAACGATGTATTTCGGCTAGTTCGAATTGTACGAATGACACCGTGTTCTAGACATTAAAGCGGAATAAATGTCTTCACTTCTAGTTTGCTTATTAGAATCCCACCAGCGCCGTTCACGGATCCGGGTAGTAATTAATCAGGACATTAGGACTGCTGTTCCTGCTGCGCGCATTGCTTTGCAATAATTCTGGAACATAATTGCATATACTTCGCGACAGTGTTCATGGCCTTCAAACTGAAAAGCCCGTTTGCCATGTGTCGGTCAACTTTTACAGTATTGGAGTTTTCACTGTCAGTATTGAAGTCAAACATAAAATACAGAATTCATAAACCAAACGAGTTGTTACTTACAGTGTGATGCATGCTACATGATGTTAACAGAGGAATCTGAGACCGAAACAGATATTCAGTGTCGTGTGTGTTAAAGAGAGTATACAGTTATTCCCAACTTAACATGTCGTCTTGCTGTAGTCTCCAAACTCACGTCAATAGGGCAGATGTCTAAAAATCATTTCGGGCTGACCCTCAGCCTGCATTTAACGTCCACGGGACTGCTTTTGCAATATTTCGTAAGGGAGAGGTTTGTCAAGATCAGGCCGCAGTAATAGATTCCGCGCGATTGTAAGTAATCGGTGTCTTAAATGTGCGTACCTACGCAATGTGGCCTAATCGGTTGAATGACCACGACGCTGGTCAGGCAGCGGGTCTGACCGTAGAGGGTTTGAAAGTGTCGAATAGAAAGAGCCACTCCAACGGTATTATATTCGCTGCGTGTCGCGGTCCGCGGCCCTGCACTGTGGTAATTGTTTTTATAACATAGAACTGACGATTAGGTTGATCATTGCCACAGAGTCGTTTGGTAATTATTAATTAATTAAATCTTTTATCCTCTTCCATGCTTGCGCTCTAAGGCATACACCCTAAACCTGTCGGGCTGACCCTCAGCCAAGATTTTGAACGTTTTCGGACTGCTTCATAGACGGACCCCCATAAATACAAATGTGCAACGGTGGTACTCAAACGCACGCACATATGCGTCTCCTTTGGTCGCGAGGCGAGCGCAGGTGAATGCATCCACCACGCCACCGAGCGTGACAAGGCATACACCCTGCCGTCTTGATATCACCCTTATTTACCTTATTGTCTTGATGGACCTTAATTCCACTTCGGCACAGTGGTGCAAACCTCCTCTCCTAGTTTTGATACCACTGTCAACCTCCCTGATACATTACCGTAGGTCTATTATCGTGGCTAACCAATATGACGTTATTCTTTGGTACTAATCCTATATCATACTTGGGTATGATATTTAATGGACAGGTCATTACGACTGTGCAAGTCAAGCGCTCTCACGTCAACGATGCACTGAATATTGATTTAGCGTCCGCTCATCGTCTCAAAATTCCATCCATATACTTTATTTAGCCTTTCATGCCTCTCTACATGTGATGCCAATTTCAAATTTCGATGATGTATTGGTTGGTTTTTATCCTTCATTACGTCTACTATGCACTTCCGCTTGTATTTGCGTGACATTATTTGTCCTTTTTTTTCTTACTTGTTATAGCACATCAGACTCGTTGTCCGGTACGAATCGTGTGGCAATACCTCTGCAATAGCCATCGGGGCTCTAAGCTTTGACTGTACTTTTGTCGAGCTCTTCGCAGGGGGTCTGTTCATATTGAGGTTTTCTGCTTCTAGTGAACCTCGTACCCAGTTCCTCCTTAAGATAAGTACATAAGTTGTGTAACAAGCGGGCAGCCCATTTCTATTTATTCGCTCATTCTATCCTGACCTTGGATTGAATTTGGATAGGTTGAAACGAGCACATGGTTTGGTGGAATGATAGTTGTATTTAGTATTTAATCATTTTCCATCGTTTAGTTACTCAAAATAGATTAGTATGGCAAAAACTGCGATGCCCGGTGGGCGGTATGAGATGCCTTTGAGCGGGATGTCTGATGCAACCACGGCGCTGGCTCTATGCCCAGGCTCTAAACTGCCGGAGTTATCGGCATCGTTGCGGCTGCCAGCTACGAACTTCGGTAACACAGTTTAGCTTTATAACTGCGTTCTTTACGCTCGCCCTTCTATTTGAGCCCCTCACTTTTTTACTTGCAAAATAGACACATTTATTCAAACCATCAGATTCACTTTTGCCGATTCTTGAGAAATGTTTTCTGCTATATCTAGATGCTCATTATTGCGGAGCGGGAAATCGCAGGTGAACACGCAGACACTCTGCCCGTCGGGTAAGCCGGACGATGTTGACTATACGGTCCTGTCCTACTCCGCCTTGGCCCAAGTCCGCAGAAATTCGAGGTCTCGCCAGAAAATCTCGATTGCTAGGCAGGGGGATCGGCACGGGACACTGTCACATAATGGAGGATGCCGCTGCATGGACGACAAGCGTCTATTGTTTTAGAAACTATAATGCCCGAGAAACGCGGCTGGAGAACTGCGGCAGGTGCCATCGGGTGGTCGAGATGAGGGTGCCCACTATTCTAATAGATTGCAGTGATATGACTTTGCTTTAAGACTTTTTGGCTTTTATATTTCTTACGGAAACATTTCTAACAAAACCAAATAAAATTATATTCGCACCCACAAGATCGATCATAGTCAAGCAATCCAAACGGAAGGACGCGGTGAGCCAAAGTCGTAATATACAAAGTCACAGGCATTATTAGCAACAAGTAGCCGAATAATGTTTTTTTTTTTTTTTTTTTTTGTTCTGGGGGGTTTTGGTAATGCATGATGCACATGCGCCACTAGCAGCCTGCGTGACTAGTGTGAGACTCGCAAAACCCACTAAACCCGGATTCCTCCCCACCCCCCCAGGCTCGGTATACTTGGCATTACATCGAAACCGTGGGAGAGGTTTTTCGCGCTTCTACGCGCCTACTTTAGCCGAATAATGGTGGAGACAAGATTACTATATATATATATATATATATATACAGCCTACCTGAGAGCGCGGTGCGAAATATTTTATACGACATTGGCGAATGTTTGCTTTTTATATATATTTGTCTATTTCGCAATAATATTGCATTTTCAAGATGTTACATAATTACAATTACAGTTCATTATATCAATTTGAACACTTTAGCGACCGTCTCACGGGCGAAAAAGTGCAAAGACCGCCAATGAGTCTGGCAGCTCGCTACGTGCTATTTTAGCGCATCTGCGAAGCCGACAGAACCGACAACCGACCATGATCGCTAACTTGGTGTGAATCCTTTGGTCAAAAATACCAAAGTTGATGATAGGCCGTGCACAATGATACCTTGTGTTACACGTGCCGGGCTAAGTGCATGCCATTTCCTTCCAAAGCTCCCTGGCAAGTTTACACATCTAAACTGCGTCGTACCTCTGCCGAGGCCTCGGTCACTTTTTCCCTGCCCATCGCAACAGAAATTGCTGAATGGAGGTCCTGTAATAGGTGACCTAAGCCTGACTCCTGATTGTTTTCCACTGCCGGCCCGCCGTACCGCCAGCAGGTACACGAAGCGGCTTTCTTTGAGCCGTCCGGCGGCAAGAAAAGAACCCGCTTCATATATTATTGTGAAACATCATCTCTAGCTGCGCAAATTTGCCGCTGAGAGATGGTCCCCACACCCTGCCAAGGCTGTAATGCTCACATTGGCACAAATCTTTAAGCTCAAAAAGACGCACGGCGCACTCAGAGACAGTCGTCCGAGGGTCTCTCACCTCTGTGTGAATAGAGGCAATATCGTCGCCCTGACATCCTGTCGCCCGATGTGCTGGGGTAACAGTGGTCGTTCCCGTATAGTGTAAGTCCCTCAGGACCCAAAGACGGGAAAGGAGTTGACAAACTCCAGCGGGTTGGCCAACAACAGGGTATTATTGTCTTTCTGAGGCAGCCAAATCGACCCCCCACGGCGAAACTTTCATGGCTTTCCGTCGTCCGCGCATTTTATTTGAAGACCCTACGGTGAAGGTAACTTTCTACGTCGCCGACCAATTCGATGCGAATGGCACTGCGGTCCCGGTGGGCCACACGATGTCATCCGCCTACATGACGACGACGGCGGTTTTCTATCTAAACTCCTCCCGTACATGGCGGGCTAGGTCTGCAATGAGCAAGGAGAATGCCAGGCAACTGAGAGGGTCCCCTTGAGGGGTCCCTACGTTTTGACTCAGCTGCAAGGTATCCTCGCCCCTTACGTTTATTTCAAGGCGGTCTTCAGCAAAGAAGCTGGAGAGCACTCGTAGAAAAGACCACCCCACCCCAGCATGTCGAAATGAATCGACTAGTAGGTGACGGGGGCTTTGTCGAAGGCCTTGACACAATCAATAAAGACGGCGTACAAGTGACCCCCAGGCACGGCCAACACCCCGTTCAACTTCCGAGCGGAGTACGTGGATTGCGTCCTGTGTACCTCGACCCTTCCTGAATCCGATTTGCTCCGGAGGTAAGGCCTTCTCCAAAGTTGGAAGCACCCTCGAGATAATCAACTTAGTGAAGATTTTCTTGAGAGTGCGTTCCGACGCGATACCCCGGTAGAGATTTGAATCGTCTACATTGTCACCGTTTTTGCGCCTTGAATAGCAGAGTAAGCCTGGCCTCGTGCCAAACCTGGGGATGTGTCCCCCCGCTGAGTATCTGACTAAACAGCTTACAAAGCTCCCCTGCTGAAACATCGGACGACTCAGCCCAATGTTCGTAATAGATCCCATCAGGACCACTACTCTTTTTCCTGGGTAGCCCGCGCAAGATTTGCACAACTTCTTCCACCGTAAACGGCGAATTCATGTGGTGCTGCTCCAGAGTGAGCGTGTTGCTCAATAACTGGGTTAGGCGCGGGGGCGTTTGCATCGAGCAGAAGGGCAGTAAAGTGCTGCCGCAACTGCTTCTTTGTCATGCTGTGCATGCTTTTGTTCGGCCGGCGAACAATGTAGACATGGGGTCTACATTGTTCGCCGGCTGGGGCGAATGTTTGCTTTTATGCCCACACAGAACGGAATATATTGTGATCGCCGGAGATTTTAACTGTGGCCTCTTAAGACAAAATAAACGAACGAGCGCATTATTTATAAAAGGAGTGAAAGCCTAGGACTACAGATCAAAAATAATATGCAAGACACTACGTATACGGCATGGAACGGCATAAGCGTCAGTGACATAGTAATGACGTCAGCACATGCACCAAGCATCTGCATCAACAACCTGAATATACCTGTTCAGTCGACAGAAAGCACATCATCAACTAACATTCGATCTGGCAGTCAACGTAGTCACAATCAGCAATGCAATCCACATTTATTGCGACGGATCAACGTGCAAAAACTGGAACAAGCCCTTCATCTCCTCCACCACTTGAATGTAGAAAAGAAGACTTCGACACCTACAAGCGAGTTTTCAGTGGGCCGTACAGACGTCAACAACGCCTGCCCGCTGTCGAATCACTAAGTTTAAGCACAAAGCCTGGTTCGACCAAGAATGTCGCACTACCAAATCCCTAATAACGCCACTACAAGGAAACCAGCAGTAAGAACCCTAGCCCAACTTGCTACTTTAAAGCGCAAGTATAAAGACCTGCTTAGGACAAAGCGCCCCAATACGAAACCAATATGCGACTCCGCAAAATTCGGAAAAGCCTCTACCGACCCTCATCACCGATCATGACAAAAAAGATGGCAAGTCTGCCGGACCTGACCAGATTGTCTACGAGCAGCTTAAAGCTACGATTTCAGTGACCGTCCCTGCCCTCGCAATTATGTATAACACCTGTCTTAGACAAGGCATAATCCCAAACCAGTGGAGGAAAAGTCTTCTGCAATCAATGTTTAAGGGAAAGGAACGACTTACAGACGGACCAGCTTTTCTTAGCGACAGATGGAAAGAAGATCTGCAGCAAAACAGAGCAGTAATCTGCAAAATACTCTGGCACGGATACCACCAATATCTCGGTCTAACGGGAACATTTTTCCAAATCAACGAATGCGTTGTAAATATTGTGGTGAAATTGACATCGACCGATATCATGTAATAAAATGTATAACTGAACACCAGCTCATTAACAGTTGTTTGAGCGGAATAGCCCGTAAATATTGTGAAATTCTCAGTCTCGTGAAAATCTCCTCCACGAGCTGAGACGGCACTGACTTCCTTTAAGGCAGATCGGTATTACCATTGTAATATATATACAGGGTCATTCATATCGTTATATACTTATTTCGGTTGGTAACTCGGCAAGAAAAAAATTGCCAATGGAAGGAGGACGCGGGAACGTCTTGTTTAGGAGAGAGAGTGAAGTTCATAAAAGTAGTAAGTCTGCCTTTTTTCTCCTACATAGTTGTGCGAAATCAACGTTTGCGGGAGAACCAGTTTACGCATTAAGGAACCGATTATATCGACGTGTTTGGTGCGAAAGTTCTGCATAAGGGAAGACACTTCACTAGCTTGCATAGCCAAAGCAAATAGCCAGATTGAGGAAAGTCATAAAAGTCGATCGTTTCGTGGTGAACAGAACTCTTGGCATACGCTCACAAAGTATTTTATTGTGGCTCTACCACAATAGTGACCCAGCACACAACGCCCTTCACGTACGGA
>QVRM01006488.1:0-33558 GCA_003439945.1 Dermanyssus gallinae | reverse complement strand
TTTTCTACATCTGTATGTGTGTGGTTAGATAGAAAGACAGATAGATAGAAAAGAAGTGCGTCTAAGTACGTTTGCGAAATGCTAAAAAGCTTCCAAAAACTAGCTAGGAAATCTTCAGGTCGGAGCCAGCTAGCGAAAAGGCCAGGGACGAGGAAAGAGGACGCCAACTGTCCAGATATTTCGACAAGAAACGAAGGTGAAGCTGCAGTCGGAAATCTTTTTGCTACTGTTACCTCTGTGATGGTGGTTGTTGTTGTTGTTCTTGTTGTCGTGGTTATTGTTGGCTTGTTATTGTAGTTGTCGTTGCTGTTGTTGGCGTTGTGTTGACATGTTGCTGATGTTGCTGAAGCCGAACCAACCGCTCTGCTTCTATCGGCCGACCAGGCCGAGCTGTTCAACCAATGGAAGCTGCGCGCAGCGAAATTGAAATTCGCAAAGTCAACACGCACCGAATTCGATGAACGACCCTCCCGCAGTATGCTTGACGGCGTCCTCTCGCTCTCGACATCTCCCACTCTTTCTCTGAGCCTCGCGCTCCCTGCACTAGGAGTTTGTACGCCTCGCGCCGCACTTCCATACATCCGCGCGACTCATAACGACCTGTAAGTTTGCAAATCTGACTCGTGATGAGATAGACGACGGATCGAGAGCTGGAGGAAAGCAGCGAAAGGAGAGAGAGCGACAGAGAGGAAAAGAGAGAGAAAGAGGGGGCAGATACAAACAGGGCGGCCCTACGGATGGCGGGATAAAGTTGGGTAACAGGGAGAAGGCGCTCGTGTGCTCCCGCCAAGGACTCTTTGCTGCCCTTCTGTACTCATTCTGCCCTAGCTGGGCAATATATATAAACCCGGTCGGGTCGAAACGCTGCGAACGATGACGTAATGCGGGCTGTCGAGACGAACGTGAACGCTGCCTGCCATCCAGACAGTTAGCGTTTGACGAGAAGATGTTCAGGTTACAAATCCCAAACAAGCAGCAGCAGCTGCAGCAACTGTAGCAGAGCCAAAGCTAACTCCCCGGGTGTTGAGCTTTAGGCATTAGGTAAACCAATAAAATACTGAACACTGTGTGTCGCTGGGTCACTGCGCACAACGTTCCACAGCGACTGCGTCTGCTTGTGCTTTAGCGTGTGGCCGCCGATTCGGTGCGACCGAAAACCACTGACCACGGTCCCAAGCCAAGACCAACCAGGGAGGGCTTGCTTGAGCCGTCCTGGTTATCAGGGCAGGCAGGAACCAGGCTGCCTGCTGGTTCCTGTTGCTGCTGCCTGGCCTTCTACCCCTGTCGCTGCCAGAACCGCCAAACAAACTGCCGCCGACGTCGATGGTCGTCCGTGGCCGTCGTCGCCGGCCATCAGCTGCTGAGCAGTTTCGGTTTCGGCAGGCGGGCGAAGGGAATCCTTGGGATAGCCTGTGGCATTTGGGGGGCGCCGCAAAGATTTGGAAGCGGCCTAAGAGCGAGAGAGAGAGTTCGTTTGGAGGCGCGGCCTGGTTAGAGGAGTTCACAAAAAGCCTCAGGGTTCTGCAGACAGTAAGGAGAAGGAGGACGAGGAGCAGGAGGACAAGGAGAAGCAAGAAGAGTGCAATAGGAGCCGAGCAGAAGCCGAGAAGAAAAGCGAGGAGGAATAAGACGGACGGTCGTATACTGCTCTTTACCACTATGCGTCTGTGGCACGCCCGCCACGGTCGCTGTTGCTGCTGCTACCGAAGCCGTCGTCGGTCGACGAGCTTGCAGACTCGAGACGAGAGGGAGGAGGCGGCTCTTCGATTGACGTCCGTACCATGTCATGCCCTTCGTCGTTGTAGAGAGCAGACGAAAATGGACGCTAGCAGTCGGTGTGTCCGTTTCGAGATTTCTTCCTACTACTGTTGCTGCTGCTGGTATTACTAGAGCTGCTGCAAGCTGGCAGTCTCGGCCTGCCGGCCGGATAAGCCGGCCACTCTTACCTACGAACGAAGAATGGCTAGCCCACGGGCTCCTCGATCCCACAGAGGTACACACAGACAGAGAGAGAGAGAGACAGATCGACGTAGCGGCCATATAGATGTAAACGACGTGTAGATAACAGAGCCACTGCTGCCAGCCCTTAACGCCAGATTGAGCTGAACAGAACGGAACATAAGCTGAATTGGCCAAATCGGCGCATAGATTGCAAAGATACTACTACTGACGAGTGAAATGTTGCTGCTGCTGCTGCTGTTGTGGTTGTTGTTGTTGTTGTGGTTGTTACCATACGTTGTTATTTTCGTGCTGGCCCTGTTGTTGCTGTTTTGCTGTTATTGTTGTTGTTGCTGGCTACTACTACTGTCGCTGCTTGTGCGCTTATTGGTCCTAAGTTGGGAAAGGGCGAAACAGCAGCAACTGGGGCAATCGACCTTGTTCGGCCTCGCGTATGCAGTGAGATTCAGCTTATCGATGTCGATTGGAACATTTCGATGGACCTTTAGCAGCCGCACTACTAGTAGTATATTAGTAGTAGTAGTAGTAGAAGCGGCGGCAGCAGCAGCAGCAGCAGATACCGCCGCCGCTGTCCAGAAAGCCCCCTTAAGCTTTGAAATAAATCCGCTCGGATCCCTGACGAATCCGGAGGAAGGCCGGAGACTGCCTGCTTAAAGAGGCTATGAATAAATAGAGGCTAGCTATCACTAAAACCAGCTGCGATTGGTTTTCGGCTTCCTCATTTGTTGTTGGTAGAGTTCGAGCTTACGGCCGCAATGCGCTGCTTCTCGATCTCTCGACCAAACGAGACTTGTGCCAGGCCTTGGCTTTTGGCCCTTTTCGTTCTGCGTAACTCTACTTAGTGTGCTGTTGTTGTCCGTTCTTGTCGTCGATGCTAATGCTTCTGCTGCTATTTTTACCACGTCGGCGGCAGTTGATGTTGTCGATATGTCGGTGAATAATATCAGAGTGACTGTTATCACTCATTTTTTTGCTTATCATTGTCATAAGAAGTTGCCTTTTTAGTCTAAATAAACACTGTAGAATGAAACGATTTCACACATGTGACTGTGAGTTGTAGGTTATCTAGCGTCAAACAATCGAGCGGGAAGAAGAAGAAGAAGACGAAGAAAAGACAGCAGAGCAGTCTACCAATCAAATGAGGTTGACGGGATAAGCCGCCCAATAACAACAAAACTAAGCTCACACACAGCAACCGCTGTACTAATAGTGGCCCAACGTTATCATACAAAATACTGGTGGCACAAGCAGCAGCAACAACAGATACTGCATATATATATATATATATATATATATATATATATAATATAACGTGTACAACGCGGACGACACTCGCGTGCACAGGTGCTGGATTTTTCCAAAGCAGCAACTACAATGTGGCCAACATCACCACAGCACAACACGCAACAGCCTGTTCGAGACGACAGTGTAATGCGCAGGCCGTGCAGCGTTTCGGAGAAGATGACTCCCGCAGAGAGGCAAGGAAAAGGAGCGTCTTGTCTACGACGATACGACCATACGGGAACGTTCTATGACCATAGGACACTAACTCACGCTAGATCGAGTCGCATCTGCATCATGACCGGCATCATGACCGGCTCAGCGGCCTATCTATTAATAGACTAGGAATAGCCTCAGCCCCCACTAGCTAGCCGCTCCGCAGGACTAGCATGCATTTAAGTGTTGTTGTTCCCGCTGCCGTCGTTGTTGTGCTGCTGCTGCTGTGTTGTTGTTGTTGTTGTTGTTGTTGTTGTGGTTGTCGTTGTTGTTATTGTTGTTGCTGTTGTTGTTATTGTTGTTGCTGTTCTGTTGTTGCTGTTCTTGTTGCAGCTGCTGCCGCCTCCGTTACTATTGTCGCTATCATATACACCTAGATTATCTCGTGCACCTCCTGCGCGCCGACGATGCCATGCCTTCGTGCTTTCATGCGTGCGTTCTACCTATGATGCCGTCCCGAGTATATCCCGTCGCTACCGTCTTCTTTTGCCCATTACTCTTCACACCGAGCAGAAGCCCCACTCTGCGCCGTCGGCAGGCCAACAGGAGACGAGACACGCAACAAGATCTATGACAAGGCCTCACATCAGAAACCAGTAACACTGGTCGCAGTCAACAGTTTCATTGCCATCATTGTGGTCGTTTCTAGTTGTAGCAGTAGTAGTAGTAGCAGCATTCATAGAGTACTAGTGGTAACAGAAGATGATGGGGGTGGTGGGGAGTGGGGTAGTAGTAGTAGTAGTAGTAGTGGGAATAGTGGAAACAGTGGGTTGCCGTCGTCAAAGAAAAGGAGGAATAAAAAGAAGAACGAGCAGACCTAATGACAAATAGGCAGAATTGGCATATCGCAAACTCAGCGTGATGCAAGTGCTATTGCTGCTGCTGCTGTTGTCCTGCTGCCGCCTCCTGTCGGATGTGTCGCTTACCCCGGCCCGAGAAGCACCGATCCACGAAGCCTGAGCAGGGCACTGGCACGCGGAGCGCTCGATTTTTCTTACCCTCTGTGCTGTGGCGACCGTAGCCTGGTCCCGGCGCCCTTCCTGCTGTTGGGTCTAACTGTTGCTTTCTGCGTCTACCGCGTTTGGGCTTTCCCTCCTCCTCCTCCGTCCCGCTCCTGCAACTACGCTACGGCTGTTGTTGCTGTTGTTGTTGTTGTCGCTTTTGTTGTTGTCGCTTTTGTTGTTGTCGTTGTTGATGTTGTTGTTGCTATTGTGCCTACCCCCCCCACCCCCCCCCCACAACGTAGTATTGAATAACGACTGCTACTGACGACGCTTCAAACGGATGTGGGCAGCTGCAGCAACAACAACAACAACAACAACAACAATAACAACAACGACGCCAGCAAGCAGCAACAACTTCGATGGCGCTGCATTGTTGTATCTTTGTCGCTGTTGTTGCCGTGCTGCTGCCGCTGCTGCTGATGCAAACGTTTAACGTCCTATTGCGGCCGTCACGCGCGTTGCTACTTCTGTGCTAAGTGGTATTTACATATATATATACGCTTAGGAGAAACACACACATTATATATATATATATATACGTTTACCCAGGGCGCCGGAACAGTGTTGCTTCTCTATATGTACTCTCACACACACATATAAATTCATGTTTATATATATATATATATATATATATATGAAAGTAAGCAGCAATATATGCTGCTTACAATGTATAGAGTGTTGAAGTGGCTCAAGCGGGCAAATGTTGTCATGATCGAAATGCATCTCAGCCAGCTCTTGTGGAAAGTAGGCGGGAGGAGAGAGAATAGCCTCCGGGCGGGTCGACGGCGGGGTACCGAGCGGGCGGGGGGGCGGGCGGTCGGTCGGTAGAGAAGGTGATGGGCCTAGTTTGGGGGTTAGCAAACAAGCGGTGGCGAAAAACATGTGTACCCCGCCGCGGTCCCCTCAATGTCGCCACCCCTGGGGGATAAATGATGACACAAACCGCTCGTCTCGATGAGTGAGGAATCAGCGCTGGCGGAGAGGGCGGCTTCTTCTTCTTCTTCTTCTTCTCGTTCGTGGTCGAGCATCTATGCTCTTTCTTACCTTAACGCCCCAGTGAGCACCCCACTGCCAGCCAGTGCAACTGCTGCTTTTTGCGGAATTGGCACATCGCCATTGTATGAGGGAAACAGCGACAGTTGCTCACTTAGGTGATTATGTATACTGATCAGGTAAAAGTCGAACTTGTAGGTAATGGATAAAAGGGAACCCGTTTCCTTGGTAGGCAGTGTCCTTTGCCGTCAGTATTGGCATCGGCCGCTGTTATTATAGCTGTTCTCATGATGGATCCTCCCGCAACACACCAACAGGAACGAAACAACAAAGAGAGCTTTAACAACCACAGCAAACACAACAACAACAGCAGCAGCATCAACAACAACACAACACAACAACAACAACAACAGCAGCAACCGCAGCAACAACAACAACAACACCAGCAACAACACTGTCCAGAACAACGCAGTGATAGCGCGAAATGTTATCGAGTTCGATATTAATGTGAAATATGCAGCTTTTTTATCGTAAACACGTAATTAATTTCCTTCTTTCGGAGTTCTTGGCGGCCTGAAGTACGCCTACCCGGATTTCTCGTCGCAGGCATGTTGTCTCTTCTCGCCCTCGTTAGACTACCAAGGCAACTGGACTGCTATACTTACCAAAGTCGATGACTCAACAAGAGAAGCTACGCTCAACCAGCTGAACATCGCTCTCACTATGTGTTCGTCGAATGAACCCACTGGAATTAAAATTAATTGTCCAATGGCCCAAACTTATATATATATGGGTGCAATCAAAACTAAATCAAAAGCTTCGCCCATGCCTTCTAGAATCGAACGCAATTATCACAACATACGGGAAATTAGCCATCACTCTACAAGAAGAAGGCCAACTAGCTGCTGCAGCTCTAACACTTATAAACATGTTGAAGTGAATGCAGTACATTACCTAGATCCATCTACATTTTGGCGCAGAATCCATGGCGATAACTCGCAGTTTGCGCAAAAAGGCCTACTTGAAGTTAATCAGGCATGAAGTGAAAAATATGCCATCACATACTGTAATAACGAGATTGTAATATGAAAAGGCCGGACGAACACCCAGAGAGTGCCTGAGATTTGATTATGCACCACTTCTCGAAGTTCGCATTAATGAGATCGCCAAGGTAATGCTAGGTGCTAAGTCTCCAGTGCCTGCAATGTCATAAGTAGGGACACAAAGCCACAGATTTCCATAAGAGAGATGAGCTACCATATAGAAAAAGTGACTGTTCCGGGCACGAGATGTTGCTTGGACCCGTCCAACCAACGACGAATCGAAGCGTGGTCGCCATGATGATAAGCGAACTGAAGCTCACGTGGTGCACAAACGCCACCCTTCTACAAATTATGGCTGAATTTGTAAGGACTTGGGACGTTAATAAACCAGTCATGTCAGCATTTAATATTTGTTCTGGGGAGCCCTGAAGAAGTTTTCTCGGCAGCCCTAATGGTCTTAATAAAAACTGCGATCTGCTGACCAATCAACTATCGCTTAGCAACAGGAACACACCGGTCAAAGATTCTAGAAAAAATTATAAACAGGCAATACTTGCACACACTTAGTGGCCGTGCACGCCGAAATGCGTGCAGTAAACGCGAGCCCATACAAAGAGGCTGCGCGCCTCCGCAATTCAATGCATCAGATATGGTATACTATCTGGTATAGATCCCCTACCGTTCAAATTTCTCCACATAATAATGTGTATGATGCTTACGTCTTAGCCAGACTCAACTTACAATTGGACGAAGCCTCATAGACAACTTAGTGACTCTGCCATATCTAATACTCTACCTAGGAAGGCAAAAAGTAGATTACCTATTACCCGGAACAAACCTATATAAAAACAATATTGCAGAACCAGTTGATGATTCTGATGAATACGATGATGATGATGATCAAGCCTACCACAACTACTGCTTTGACTAAGCCTAAACTACTAAGCAGAAGAAGCTTACTAGTTAATAAGCGGTGCTACACCCATTAACTAGTAAGCTTCTTCTGCTACGTCTACACTCCGACTACTTCTACAGCGTACATACTACTGCAACTCAAACAGCAGCTATTGTTGCTGCCAGCGATACGATCGAGGCCCGCACTAATTAATTTGGTCGTCGAAGTCGTGGTCGTCGTCGTTGTCTGTGCCGTCCTCCCAGCCCGGAGTGTAAGAAGATGGGGTGAACGGGGAGTCTCTGCCGTGCGACCGCTGCCCCCAATGACAGAGACTACCCCCGCCCCTACTGCTGCTGCTGGTCCGGCTACCCCCGTAATCGCCGCTATCGACGCTACTCTTGAAGCCGCTGTTGCCGCCCCCCCCCCCCGGGCTACTGCTCCGGCTACCCCCGTAACCGCCGCTAGCGACGCTACTCTTGTAGCCGCTTTTGCCCCCCCGGGGGCTACTGCTCCGGCTACCCCCGTGGCCGCTGCTGCTCCAGCCATTCCTCCCGCCAGCTCTTACACGCGCTCACTGCGCTCAACCACTGATCGCGGTGCACGATTTGTGCTCCGGCGGTGCACACCAGCGGTAGTAGCCGCAACTCAGTGCATCGCAGTGCATCGACAGTAGCGACGTAACGCTCGTAGTGGCTGGCTACGACAACGGTGATGATATTACTAGACTATCGCCGTTCCCTACGGGCTCAGAAGCGGCATTTAGACTGCTACTGCTGAGCCTGACTCTGTCGGGAGGGAGGGGTGCCTATTGCAACAATTGCAACAAGGCTACCGTGGCGGTGGCTAGACGCATCCGTCCCGCCCCCCGTTCCCTTTCGTTTTTCCCATCACAAGAAACTCTGAACGAGACGGGAATATCCACGAACACTGCCGGCGGTACTACTGGAACACTATCGGCTACTATTGTTACTACATCTACGTACTACTACGATTACTATCCACGGACTAACCTAGGGGGTATGCGTAGTTACCTGGGGGCGGAGGGGGGCAGGGGGGTGACATGCGTAGTTACCACTTGTATATTCTTCCTCTTTTCACCCCCCGCCCCGCATCCTTTTCACCCCTCACTTTGGTTAGGGAAAGCAAAGCCTTGTCGAAAATGGGCAGGACGACGACGGAGCTGCTTTAATGAGGCTTCCTCGATCGCTCTGATTGCACCCGGGTATAACTTGGACAATAAACGTAGTAAATGCTAATGTTCCATATATATAAAATATATATATATATTAATATATATATATATATATATATATATATATACATATAAATATAAATATTATAATATATATAATATATATACATATACATATAAATATATATATATATATATATATATATATATATATATATTATATATATATATATATATATTATATAATATATATTATCGCTCCAACTACATACATTAACTACTTATGACATTTCTGATATGCCCCATTGATGGGCACTTTAGTTACGCTTCTGAAACAAATTATTCAAAATTGGTTTCGATAATATACAGTATATATCTCGTGCCATATTTGGAAGCATCATCATGGTGAATCACGTTTTAGATCCTGCCCATTACATTCTTCATTCCATGTCGTTCAACTTAAAGTCACGTTAATTCACGCAGGGCTGGACAATGATTTGTCATATAATCAGTACACATAAATTGTATTTTAATAGAATTGACTACACTTTCTCCCTGGATAAATGGCATGATTGGGCATTGTACACGCACAAATGCCTTAAGCCATAGTACACACAGTAATGTGGCTTAAGGACTTTCACAGTAGCCATCGTTTTTGCGTTAGGTTCGGAGGTGCATTAATAAGCTTTTCGTTTGCTATTTCAAACTGGACGTGTGACGTCGCTCTTATAAATCATACCTGTCTTAGGCATAAACAAAAAATTCACGTTAAAATATGAGGATGACCTCGATTCGCTTGCCCACTACCCTGCACTATTGTGCATGCTATACTGCAACCTGCACTTAATCGCATTGCAGAATTAAGCCACGGAAACGGTTGCTAATTTCAAATTCTTAAAAGTGTCATGCTGAAATTGATTGCGCTGAAATATGACTACACGATAAAGAGAGATACGCCACAATCCGCTTACGCCACACGTGATCTTGGTGTTACACTGTCGACACTAACTTCAGTCAGCATGCCGCTGATTAAGGTAAGTCCTCGACCCGACTTGTCAATACTACGTCCCGCTGGTTCGTGGTTAAGAATTCAAATGGAATAGAAAACCCCACTAACCCAGCGGACTAGTTGAAGAAGCACATACAGGTTATTGGGTTTTCGGCAGAGAGGCAAGATTTTTTTCGAAACGTGGTATGCTCTGCCAGTTTCCTGTTGCAACAATTTGCAACTGGAAGCGAATTGCATCAGTTTAAGAACGTCCATTTGCCTAACGAGTAATTAGAAATGAAACCTAAAAACCTTGGAAAGTCAATACTAGCTTGCTCTTAAAACTAACTAGACACCCCGTAAATATGCAATATGATGGTTCGCATGGCGTAAAATCAAATACGCACATGCTACCAAAGTACTACGTCGCACTTTACGTGGTTGGTTGTCTGTGTAGACGTGCTTATAAAAGGAGAACAAGTGAGACTGAAAGAAGAAAGACAAAAGGAGCTGATAATCTAGGGTAGCGTATCAACGTTATGTTTGTTCAGTGGACCAGTATCGTTGGTTGCCAGTCTCAGTCGTGCGGTTGCAGTGACATAAAAACTTAAAAACCATTTTAGTATTATGACGCTGTTAGGAGGCCTGCGTTGTGTAGCCTGTACTCAAGTATACGAGCGCGGCTCTTATGACTGTTGTAGAAGGTAGCCTGTGTGATGAGAGTGAACCATGATGAGGTGTAAAGATGAGATCATGATAGCAAAGTTGCTTGTAGTATTTGGAATAGTTGACTAACTAATCGGCTTGCTAAGATCGTCTAAGACAGGCGGACGTGTGGCGTCAAAATGTCTAGTGCTTTGTTACACTTAACACGTAAACAAGTCGACCGAACCGAAATTCGCCGCACTGGCGCTAACGTGACGCCGCACGAAGATGTACGAGGTAAGACGACGCGTTGGTGGCCGTTGCGAGTCCTCTGTGGCAATGACTCATTAAGTCGGAGTCGGCGCAGAGCATGGGCAGGATATTCTAGAGTCCGTCGGAAGGACGGGGTGGGGGAGTAAGGAGGGAATTATTAATCATTGCACGTTCACTACCGGGTTCTAGCGCTCTCTTGGGTTCTGTCGTTTCTCTCTTCACTGCATATATGTGGGGCACTCTCCTCGCACTCCATATACAATGTGGGGTGGTCGTCTTGCGAATATCCGGTTTCAGTCGAGATTTTCGAGGGCTCTGTCTCTCTGCAGTCTTTCGTCACGTAGCGGAACGAAGAAGTACGCAGGCATTCTAATGAGGTGAGGGAGAAGAGCCCTCGTGTGTGAATGTGCTAAATATGTTTTAGAGACATTGGCGTGCGTTAAACTCAATCGAGCTCCCCCGAAACCGCCTACGTTCATAGCGTAGGCGATTCACACAGCCCCACAGTAGGCGTCATTCACCAGTGATGTTTAATTACGCTGGTACACTGTGTTCATTGCGTTGAATTGCTCCCCCCCCCCTCCGATCAAAATTGGTCGACATGTTGTTCACGCAGCAGGGCACTCTTCAGAAGATAGGGCTGTCCTCGCGGTTCTACTATCAATATTTTCCAGTTGATAGTTTCAATGGATCGATTGTACAATTTTTAGCAACAAGCATGCTTACGTAAGAGTAGCATGCTTCGTGTAAGCCCTTTATTATTATTATTATTATTAGAAAATCGATGGATCGCTGGAACCATTATCATTACTGCACTTCTGCAAGGACGTTTTCTTTTAGCCGCTTATTCCACGTCGTTTAGCATCGTTATTAACATACATTGGTATTGTTTTTTCATTGCTGTGGCCGTTTTAACATCGGCTCTCACCGACCATAGGGCTCTTGCGGGGTTCTATGGCCGGGAAAGAGAAAACCAACCGGCGCAACAGAACTGGCGCGACCCATGATACCTGCTGTTACGACTACCTACCAGTCGAATTTTCCTGTCGACTAGTAAATCGCTAATAAATCGCCTATTGGCTATAAGCTCTGAGATCGCCGCCGACCGAACGCGTTAAAGGCGTCACTCATTGTAGTAGTTGTTGTTCTTGTTGTTTTGCTCTTGATTTTGTCAAGTTTATTGCAGTGGCAGCAGGAGCAACGGCATAAACGACATAAAGACGAGCGTAAAGAAAGCCCTTTAGATTGGTATGTATGCAACACATATACTCTCTGACATGATGCCTTTCATATATGATCATCTCTCCCAAGATCTCTATTGTGATTGACATCGAAATTGCCGCCACTTTGTCGCTTTGGAAGTCTTTGCGGTCGACTGGCGGTCTTGTAGGCGCAATTCTTGACGATGGCCGGCAGCCCCCGTCAGGGCAGACGGCGGAAGTACTACAACATTGTCAGATGTCATAAGTGCCCGCATAGAGAGACACGAAGAGAAAGAGAGAGAGAGAGAGAGAGAGAGAGAGAGGACGAGCGCCCGCCAAATGATACGGCAACAGAAGGCCCATCATGAGTTCAGAAGGACCACGGGAGAATTTAAGGGGGAGGATTTGACAAATTTTGTAAAACGATGCGCCTACTTTTGCGTTTGCGTTTTCTGTTTTGACTGCCACGTTGTGACACTGTGGGCGTAGGCTACAGAGGAGCTGCTAACCAGGCTGCGACAGCTGCGATGGCACTTGGGTGAGTGATTGGTTAGTTAGGGTTAGGTGGCCACTGTAGTCGGCCTGCCTCTCGTTTTGGGTCTCGAACGTGCTGCATGAGCGCGGTGCGCCCTGTATGCATTCAAAATCTTTTGCTTTGCCAAAAGCCCGTGGAGCAACCGTTTCTGTGTGGTGGCAGCCCCAGTACAAGCAGTGACAATCTGACTGCTTTCAGTCTTTGCCTGTCGGACTGCACATAGGGGCGCAGTTCTTCGAGATCTCTGTGGTCAGCGGCCATATATATATATAGATAAATATATCACCCCCACTTCCATGCTTAATGAACTGTCATTCTTAGTAAAAAAAACTATATATATATATATATATATATATTTAGTTTTTTACAGATCAATATAGGCATTTTATTAAGAATGCAAGTGGAGCGACAATTGTTTCCTTAGAACGTGTGCACTGGGATTATATATATTCATACTTACAGGATAAAAAGGAAAAGTAAGACAAAGCTCTTGCAAATGGTCCACCTTTGGGTCCTGTGTATATATGTATATATATATATATGGTAAAGACTAGGCCGAACCCAATAAAGCGACCCAAAAGTGAACCATTTAGAGCTTTGTCTTTTCATCTTGTATGGATGGTATAATATATATATATATATATATACAGGGTATTACAGGAATATTTGATCACCGATATATGGAATTGTAGAGCTCGTTAAGGCAAATATTTTTTTCAATGGAACATGATCTCTAAGAGGCCCTGTTTCGGAATGAGAGTTAAATTACTACAATTTGTGACATTGGTGTTTTTGCCCGACATAGGAGCATAGAATGTGCTGTTGCGAGACAACCAGGTTTCCTAGACAGAAGCTAAACACACTTATAAGGCCGGTCAGAAGATGCTACATGGCCGCTTAGAAGATAATTCGCCAAAATGAAGTTATTTTCTTAACCTTCACGCCCAATACCTCAAAATGGTCGTAATGTAATGATTTTGAGGTATTGGGCGTGAAGGTTAATAAAATAACTTCATTTTGGCGAATTTTCTTCTAAGCGACCATGTAGCATCTTCTGACCGGCCTTATGAGTTCTTCGAAAGAAGCAGAATTTTCTCACGAACACGGCGGTGCGTTTAGCTTCTGTATAGGAGGACTGGTTGTCTCACAACAGCACATTCTATGCTCCTATGTCGGGCAAAAACACAAATGTCACAAACATTTTGGTAAAAACATTATTTGACTTCTGCGATTATTCATTGTCACGTCGAAAAAACGGTTGATAAGATCGGCACTTGAAAGTTGCGATAGTGCTCGCGTGTCGTTGTTCTTCAGTAAAAACGAGAGCGACGGAAGGTTTACAGCATTCGGGTCAATATCACATCTTTAACAGAGCCTTTTTAGAAATCTTCTCTGAATACCTTCAAGCATGCCTATGTGCTTGCACAAGTATGGGCTCCAGACAGGTGAACAATATAAAAGTTTGGATAGCACAATTGCTTTATACAGACGAATATACACATTTGGGTCCTTGATGATAAAGCAACGGAACAGCGTGTTCACAAGTGTAGATGTTGTTTTGACTAGCTCTCTTATATGTACAGAAAATGTTAGATCTGTTGACATTAATACACCGAGATCCCGAGCAATATTAGCGGTGGGCAGAATTGTCCCGTTAAGTTGATACTCCAGATTAAAGAAGCCATGCTTCAAAACGAGGCATTTCGAAACTGATAGCTCCATGCCATTGTCAATGCCCCGTATAGTAGCATAATCATAGTAATAATAGTACTACTGTTAATATTGCCAGCCGCCATTGCAGATTGTCTTTAGCTGACTGGCACAACTGATTATGCATGTTAAATGAGTAGTAATATCGGCGGCCTTTGCCAGAAGGTGGGAATGGTGCAACACCGGTGGGCAGTAGGTAATCCACTGTGTTAGTTGCTTTCGGGCGCCCGTTGACAAAGAGCTGAACAAGCTGACTCACATGATGTCAGCTTGTTCTCATAGTGGCGATGTTGGTGATGATTACGACGACGACGAAGACGACGATGATGCTGGTGAAAATAGTAAACGCATTACGCGGAATTGCGCTGCTTCTTTTCGGGGAAGCGGCGACCGCCAAGAATCGATTCTAGGACACACCAGAAACCGAGCGACAGCTGGTCAGGCGACCAACCTTACATCGTCGGGAGAGCGCGCGAGTCTCCAGGAACTGTGTGTCAAAACATGGCGAAGCTCAATGAAGATGGATAAGTAGGCAGACTCAAAAGAAGAGAAAAAGCAACACAGAGCAGGGAACGAGAGGAGGGAATATCGAGAAAGAAACACCAGCGAAACCGTACTTCCAGTCCTACGTAGTGTAACAACGCAGTGCGTTTTTATCTACGTAGCAGTAGAAAACTGCAGCACAACATAAAAAAGATTACTTCAAAAATAGTTTTATTATTATTAATATTATTATTATTATTGTTGTTGTTGTTGTTCTTATTATTATTTTGCAATAAGTTTGCATTTCAAGATGGTACATAATTACAATGTAGTCGTCATTATATACAATTAAAGCACTTCAGCGACCGTCGGACCGACCGGGCGAGAAAGTGCAGGCCGCCGATGCGTCTGGCAGCTCGCTGTGTGGTATTTAGCGCATATCTGCAAGCAAAACCGGCAACGACATTTATTATTAACGCAAATTTGATGAAATCCTTGATTATTTTTAACAACAGCAGATATTTGGGATGCTAGGGGTTAGGGGGGGATGAGGTGGAAAATTAGTGCTATATTATGATGAGTTTTAGTTGTACTAGCGGTAGTTGTTGCTTACATACACGTTGCTGAACCACACGTACTCGAGCAAAGGAGCAAACGCGCTGCAGATGTAGAGCTTCATGTTTGGCTCGTGCAGTCTAAGACGGAACATTGTTGTTTGCCAGTGGACGTCAGAGGAAATTGAATATTGCCGGAACAGGATTTCTCGTGCCGTTTTGCTTCCGGCACATGTGGCGGTGGTGGTGGTGATCATGGGGATATTTTTCCTTCGCATTCGGGATTGCATTTGCGCTGCTGCTGGGGGGCGCGATTACGACGACAGCAATGCCTACTAAAATTATATGCCGACATTGGTGTAAATATATATATATATATATATATGCCACATCGCATTTCAGTGCGATCCGAGCTAATACGTTATGACCCAAATGGTCTGTTCAATGCAACCAATAAACAGCCAGTCTTTTAAAACACACGTGTTCTAACAGCAAAGCACTGATTCAAGCTTAAACGTAATCCGTAACTCAAAATAACCATCTTCTAAGGGCCAACTGCTTACCCACTTTTTCGATATTCGCTCCAATACTGTCAGTCAAGGTTTCGGTATACCAAAGACGCACTGCCTCCTGTTCTACGGTGAAACGGGCGTACGAGACACAGCCAGATCGCCCCCACACATACTTAACACACGCAACTAATGTCTCCGCAAGACTCATCCAATGCTAAGTGATTCGATCATTGTGCCACACACACATAACTCTTCATGTGTTAATTAAGGTTCCATGTTGTGTTATGTATTTTCCGTCAGTAGAGAGAATGAGAGAGAAATGAAAACCGACGCTCCGACGTAGAAAACGCCCTTCCGTCTGCAGAAAATCGACTCTATAACGCCTATGGGGCGTCTTCGGCAGCCGCAGCAGATACGGGCAGTGGAAGCAGCTGCGACAAAAACTGGGGTCGGCCGGGGCTGCTATGACCGTCCGTGCAAGTGTCGGTCCAATTGCTGTTCCGGAAATAAGATCCGGGCTCTCTCGCCGCCCCCCCCCTTCAGGACCAGCGTCTGCGTCGCGCGGCTGCCTTGCACGTCGAAATTGCCTTACACGCCGAAGCCGCCCTACACGTCGAAGCCGCCCTACACGTCGAAGCCGCCCTAGATGCTGCCGACGCCCCAGCTACCTTACGGTTTTCGGCCCCACCTTCACCTCCACCGCCACCAACAGCGAGGGTGCGATGCCGAACTCACTGATTAGAAAGAGAGGATCGGCCCTTTATGCCACGTCGGGAGGCGGCGGCCGCAGGCCAGACAGCTCCCGTCAGTTAGTGTGAGCTTGTGGTGGTAGTTTCTGTAGTAATCGTAGTAGTAGCAGCAGCAGAGGTTGTAGTAGAAGAAGTGATAAGTAAACTCTGCGTCGTCGGTCGCTTGCTTTGACGGTCAGGTAAGCAGGTATAGTTGGGGAGCGCCTCGTATAGGCTTCTACGAGGCGCAGCGAGAAGTCGAACGAACGGGCTGTCGCGATCGACCTTTTTTTCGCCTAGGAAGGAAGGCTCTAGGCGGTGGGAGACGCCGAGACGGAACAGAGAGGGGAAAAATAGATGGGAAACGGGATCTGTGGGGCAGAAGAAAGAAGAGCGCACTCGAACGGGAGAGTCAGGCGGAACTCGCTCGATAATGAACTAGTGAATGCTGCTAGCCAAGTCACCACAACGACGACCGTGATCACAAAGACGATGAACTCCACAAAGGAAAACGGCCACGGTCGAACGACAACAGGAGCAGGAGCATTTGCTCTGTAAAAGCAGCCATAACGCTGGTAGATGTAGGCCGCTCAAAGTAAGAGAGAGAGAGAACTAGCGAGGACGATTAGAGCTGGAGAGGTATGCGAAAAGGTAAATAGATATATAGAAGTGGGGGTATAATAGTTGCGATACGATTAATAATAACTGGCCGAAAGGAACCTAAAGAATCTTACTAGTGGAGCGTCTACTAGTTCGTTTTATTCCATACATTTCGACTTTTAGTGTACATATGTATTCGCGAGTTCGTGTTGTGAACTCGCTAAGTTCCAAAATGTTTCCGCGGATTCAATTTGGGAATCTTTTGTCATTTGCAGTCTAAAGGAGTACTTTCGTGTGTGCATTGCGTACGTATTCCCAAGTTTGCTTTGGGACCACTCAGGTTTTAGCGCTGCCCGTAGTTGACATTGGCGGTTTCTAAATGCGGACTTGACTGAAAGAACAAAAAAATACGGCGTTGTTCCGGCTGCAAGATTTGGACACAAGCACACAAGCCAATGTAAGTAATCAACGTGAAGCTAACCTTCTTTGGCGACCGCTGTTGCAGGCTGTGATCGGCAGCAATATCGCTTCTATAATCTTCTTGATCGATTAGGAACTAGGGCCTGTACAGGTGCACACGTTCACAACCCTCATTCATCGTATAATAGAAGAATGCAAGCATATTATTACACAAATAGCACTAATAATGACCAGTATAACAAAAACGTAAGAATTTGTAATATCGCCATAATTTTAACAAGAAAAACTAAATTGTTCTAAATGGGAGAGATAGAGGAGAAGCTTCAACTAGTCAATCAGAGTAAAAATTGAATGGGTGGGACAGACAGAAATGATTGGGCAGAAGAAACAAAAATTTACTATATGAACGGCTTAAAACTTAAGAGCAAACGAAGAGAGGAAAGGAATGGAGATGAGAACTTCTTGTACGCAGTACTTACTCTATGAGATGCCTAATTAGAGAAGGGTAAATGCCTCTCGTTCAGAGGCGGTCCTTTGCTTTGGTCTGAATGGATCACTTCAACATGTCACGTCGTCATTATTTTTGTTCGAAATTATTTTATTATTTGTTGAATAGGTTACGATGCCAGCATACGTTCACGTACCACCGCAGTTCGCTGGCTGAACTGAGCACTGTGTCTGTCCACCTCTTCATTTCCGCCAGGTGGCTTGCGTGTATTTAGGCATGCATGTCCGCCTTCTTATCGGCACAGAAGAAAGCCAGGTCACCTTACTATCGCTTTTGTCGTCGCTGATGACCTGTCGCTAATATCTGATTAAACCACAAACTAAGGCTGTCAATCGGCGGCAATTTTGTCAAAGACAAACATGAAGATAGAACGCACCATAGCCACAACGAAGCCCAGGTTTGACGTGTCTGTCAAACTTGGGCTTTCGCTGTGGTCATGGGTGGGCTCACTCAAACGACGCACTATACGCGTGATACAATTTTAAACACCTCGACCGTTGCTGTGTCACTGACCGACGCAGAGCACAAGGCAGCTGCTGCCGCGAGCTGCTAAGTTGGCTGCAGGCGAGTTGATCTCACCGGAGAAACGCACGATAGCTTGCGGTGACCAAGATAGTACACAAGGGAGAAGCACACAGATGTCTCGGTGAACGAGATTACACAGGTGTACCACTATTCCTACTATTCGAAGGGCAGTTTTGTCGATTTGCTTTGCTTTGAAGACTAGGTGCTAAGGCCAAGCCGGCGCCTGAGCGAATACTCTCCAGCATCCAGGACAGGACAATTTGAGCAAGTTTAATCTTTTATCAAGAACATGCAATGTACCTATATATGTACGAGGTGTGTTCAAAAAGTATCGCGACTTTTGAATTTTCGCGGGTTACGTATATTCGAATATCGATTTTTTGTGGCGTTATGTTGGTACTCATGTCTCTCACTTATGCCGACAAGCTCGGCCATTTTGAATGTTCACTTAATTGTTGACAGCTGCTTTGCTTGCACGTGTTTTGGATCGTCCTCGATTTTTACCTATTCAAAAAATGGATCAAAGAACCTGTATCAAATTTTGTGTGAAAAACGAAATTAAGTGCGCGGATGCATTCCGAATGTTGACTGTGGCATACGGAGAAGCTACCTTGGACCGAAGCAACGTTTATCGGTGGTACAAAATGTTCTCAGAAGGCCGAGAAGATGTGAACGACGAAGAGCGTGCCGGACGCCCGAGCACTTCAACAACAGACGAAAAAATTAATGAAGTGGAGAAAATGGTATTGGCCAATCGTCGAATCACCGTTAGAGAAGTTGCTGAGGACCTAAACATATCGATTGGCTCGTGCCATTCGATTTTTATCAATGATTTGGGCATGAGACGGGTCGCCGCGAAATTCGTACCAAAATTGCTCAATTGCGACCAAAAACAGCATCGCATGAACATTGCTAATGAGATGTTGGACTCTGTCCGCGACGACCCAAATTTGCTCCAGAGGGTCATAACTGGTGACGAATCGTGGGTTTATGGTTATGACGTGGAAACCAAAGCTCAATCATCTCAATGGAAGCTGCCGCACGAACCAAGACCGAAAAAAGCGCGCCAAGTTCGGTCGAATGTGAAAGTTTTGCTGACAGTTTTCTTCGATTGCAGGGGCGTGGTGCATCATGAGTTCTTGCCACAGGGTAGAACGGTCAATAAGGAATATTACCTGCAAGTTATGCGCAATTTGCGCGAAGCAATCCGCCAGAAACGCCCGGATTTGTGGAAGAACAAAAATTGGCTTTTGCACCACGATAACGCCCCTGCTCACACATCGTTGCTTGTGCGCGAGTTTTTGGCCAAAAACAACACACTAATGATGCCGCAGCCACCGTATTCCCCAGATCTGGCCCCCTGAGACTTTTTCTTGTTCCCTAAACTGAAGAGGCCCATGAAAGGACGACGTTACGCTACGCTTGACGAGATAAAGACGGCATCGAAGGAGGAGCTGAACAAGATAAAAAAAAATGTTTTTTTGAAGTGCTTCGAAGATTGGAAAAACCGTTGGCACAAGTGTATAATATCTCATGGGGATTACTTTGAAGGGGACAAAACAGATATTCATGAATAAATGAATAATTTTTGAAAAAACACAAAAGTCGCGATACTTTTGAACACACCTCGTATATATATATACATTTATATACATATAAGAAGAGCTTGCCAGGAGGCAATAACCTTCACTTCTTTTATAGGATCTAGTAGATATCAATTTTAGTAATAGTAGTAGTAGTAGGCTGTAATGGCTTGAATTGAATGTAATGGTTGTAACATACATTCAATAAAAAAAAGCTGTAATGGCTAACGTGCAATCGAATGTTCTGACTTTGGCACATTGCAGTTTGAGCTGGCGACGCTTCGAATTTCGAACGAATCACCCATTATCGGCCGTTCGGTGTGGCGGACGTATCCTATCCTGGCGCCACGAGCCGATCGGATGTGGTTGCGGGACGTCATTTAGCGGCTGCTTGGCGCGTTCGACCACCGTACTACGACAGGAATGTTTCGAGTCCATCCGACGGCCTGCTAAGACGGCCAAGCGTCGGATGAGGGCCTTTGCGGTGGCGGTGGTGGCCTGTACGTGGTTGTGGTCGTTCACGTCTTCGCGCTCATTCATCTATTCGAGACGACCGAGATCATTATCCGCATCATCATCATCCTCGTCGTCATTATCGTCATCATCAACATCATCATCATCGCCGCCTATTCAAAACGAAATTGCCAATCTACGGTGAAAACCACCGTAGATCTAGTCCGAGTAGGCTGCGTCTGCTGCCGCTGCTGCTGTTGCTGTTGTTTTTAGTATTGTTGTTGTTGTAGTTGTCGTCGTTGCTGTTGTTGCTGCTGTTGTTGTTGTTGTTTTATTGTCGTTCTTCTACTTCAACGTCTTCATCGTTTTTGTTGTGTCGTCGTCGTTCTCGACTTTGTTGCCACCTCGACGATGTCTGTTTGTCATTCGGCCAACTACTGAAAGTGCACTGGCGCTTCTGCATCCGTCTCTCGTCTGCTTGTGACTGTTCTCGTGGTCTCGCCATCGACGTAAACGCCGCGACCTTCTTCTTCTGCGTCGTCTTCTTCTTGTCCTCCGCTATCTTCTTGTGCATCGACCAGTCATTGTTGTTACGGTTTTTGCTGTCACTGTTGTTAGTGGAGTCGCCATTGTTGTTGTTGTTAATGCTGTTGTTGTGAGAAGCCGCCGCCGCTGTTGTTGTTGCTGCTGCTGTTGCTGTTCTAGTTGTCGTGGTCGTTGTCGTTGTCACGACCTTCGTCGTTGCCTGCCCGTGTCCTTGTGTCCGTACACTGAACGGATCCGTGTCGTCCTTAACAACACGTTGAGCAAGCGAACCAGGACACAGACAGATCAGCAACGTGTTCGAAAGACATCGAAGATCGAACTACCCGGCTTCCTTTTCCAGCTTGACTCGTCGCGTCGTTCAACTTTAACTTCACACTTCAGACACGTTCTTACTCTCGAACGACTACGGCATACTGTACGAGGCCACGACACTCGAATACTACTGTATGCTGCTGCTCTTGTTCTTGTTGGCATTTGACAACAATAACAACAACAATATCAACAACATCCTGCAACTATACAGAATACGAATAATACAGCAACGGCAGCTGTGACAACGGCAGCAACAACGACAACGGCAACAGCAACAGCAACAATAACCACTACCACCACCACCACCATCATCACCAGAACAACGACAACTGTAACTGCAGCTAAACGTTCGTGTCGATGTCGATGCAATTCTTCTCAGTCGAAACTTAAGCGTTGCTTCGGCAAGCAAGCTGTCGTCGAGACGTCGTAACTCGATTGGAATGAACTTCTGGAAGACAACTTCCGCCGGAAGAGCTGAAGAACATTATCATCATCATCATCATATGCATGCATCATAGACAGCATTCAGGGTAGGTTAAGGTAGTTAGTGTACGACAGAAGTGATTGGCAGTGATCGGTCGGTGTGTGTTCCCACTACTACTACTACTACAACTACCACTACAAGCACAACGACGGTGTTGTTCAGCTGTGCACGTCGCGTTGTGCATCCATCCCCTGGATCATCTGCTTGACTCGACCCTTCGACCAGATCCATTCGCCCGGTTGCGCCGGGCGATCTCGCCCACTTGCTCTATTCATCTCGTTCGGTCGCTTTATAATACTTCTTTCGCTCGTTCTCAACCGTATCTATCTTCGTACTGTATCGACTCAATCATCGATTCGATCGATCGATCGATCGGCAACATCGCACGACACCGACGACCACGAACATCAGCGTCAAGCGGCACGCACGCATGTGTACGTTAGTACATCCCGCAGCAGCACCTCAGCAGTTACACCTCAATTACACCTCAGAGTCGACTACGTTCACCTTCATGCGTATTGTCATGGAGGAGTTCCCGGATCGGCAACACAACCATTAGCGCCATCGTCTACATTGTCATTCTGTCAGCTTGTTCATCTTCTTCTTCTTCTTCCTCGGCTACTGCTGCTGATTCTTGTACCATCATCATCATCGTCATTATCATCATCACCATCTTTATCTAACTGCCGTGGTGTCGTCGTCATTGTCGTCGTTGTCGTCGCCGCCACCGTCCGAAGTCGCTGAGATTTGCTGCTAACAACCTGAGCAGCTTGGTAGCTCATAATTGTTGGTTAGTGTCCGTGCCCGTCCGGAGCATTGAGTGTTGTTTTCCAATCTCTCGAATCGATTCACGTTGTGGGCGTATCTCTATGTACGAGTGACTGGCTATGTAAATGTGTGTTTGTTTGTTTGTGTGTGTACGTGTCCGTGTGTCCGAGGCGACGACCAAATCGAGACACCGCATCAAGACGTAGTAGTGACTGACCAATCTCGACTGCCTCGACCAACCGACTGACCAGCTGATAGTTTAGCTCGTCGATCGATTCCCAACGTGTCTCCGAAGAATCCGAAGGCTGCGAGGAAAACTAGACGACGTTAGGGAGAACGGCGACGAAGACAACGACTTTAGAGAGCACGACGACGGTAGACGGCGGACTCTGACCGCCGTCACTATTTGTCTGACACCCCCTGTTCCTCTCTCTCTCTCTCTTGCTCCTGTCTTCTACTGAGCGCGCTTTGCATCACGCTGTTCAAACTCAACAGTCTGAAACAAATTCGTCGCTACTGTCCTGCCCTTCTCTGGCGTTGGCCTGCGTTCACAAGGCCACAGAAATCGGCACTTCAATACTCTGCCAAAGCTGCCCCGCCTCTCTATTCCTCTCTCTCTCGCTCGCTCACTCTGTCTCTCGGCCTTGCTCTCTCTCTCTCTCTGAGTACCTCGACGTAGTTGTATCGTAGCATACACGCATGCGGCCATTTGCTCTCTCTTCGTGCTGCTCTATGTCGAGAGCATAGTCGTTAGATTTGCCGACACGCAAACGATTGACCGATTGGCCGACGATCAAGCGTCTACGTGAAGCGTCTCGTATCGTGTCGTGTCATCTCGTGAGTGTGTGTGTGTGTGCGCGTGTTTTTTTTCGTTTGCGTATCTATGCTGTGCTGTGAAGTGGCCCAACGACCACGAAGATACGATAACGGAAAGGAACTGAACTAGGCCGAGAGGGACAAAGAGAGAACGGCAGCAAGAGAAGATCCTCGAAAATAGGTGAAAAAGAGGATACACCCCCATCCGAGCATCAGTCAACCGCCGCCGAGCTTGGTTTCGAGGGTGGACCTTCTTACTGATCTTCGTCTTGTTGACGTTGTCGTCGTTGTTGTTGTCGTCGTCGTCGTTGTTGTTGTCGTCGTCGTCGTTTTTATTGTCGTTTCCCTATCGTAGCCGTTCGTATTGGTGTCGTTGTCAGCGTGGCCGTCATCATCATCATTGTTGTTGTAGCATCACGAACTTGGTGTTTGTTGTTCAGTGAACGTCTATCTGTGACCGACCTGTCTGGTACTAATGAGTGCCAAGACAACTTCTGGAAGCCTTTAATTGGAAAAAACGCCATCTCTTTCTCGCTCGCTCCGCCGGATTGTCTTGACCCGTCAGCAGCAAATCGTCGATTGTGCAAAGCCTAGCGGCGTATGAGGTTGTACCGGCATCAACAGAAGATCGGATCGTACCCAACGAGGGCGACGGCAGCAACAATCGGAAACAACCCAACGCGAAATTGTGACACAATCGCCATGTTTCTGACCGAGGTACGCGTAGTTGCACTGACAGCTTGTTGTCTCCGTGAGTTTGTCCACACCTGTCGAGCCCGGTGGTGGCGTGGTGCATTCGCCTGCCTGCGCCTCGCGACCGGAGGAGACACATAGGTGGGCGTGGATTCGAATCCCACCATTGCACATTTGTTTTTATGGGGTTCCGTATATGAAGCCATTCGAAAAGTAGTCCCGTGGACGTTAAATCTTGGCTAAGGGTCAGCCCGAAAAGTTTTGTCCACCTACCTGATCTAGCGTAGCAGCTTGCGTTCTGTTTAAGTCGTACCGATTGCCCAACAGGGTCCTGCTGGGCAATAGAGTTACTGTGCGAAAGGGCTTGCCAATTTTTCTAACCTATCTACTCATAGAAGAAGGGCCGTAAGACAAAAAACATAGCACATAGCCTGAAAATGATACAGTGTGCCAGGGAAAGTCTGCGATGGCGTCAATGTGTTCACCTAATCTGCGTCTTTGCGCGACCACGAACAAGGCACAACTTGCTTGTATGCCGTCGTTTGTGTTAATTTAAGATTTTTCCTTTCTTTTATTCATAGACCTGTTCCATTCTATATAAAATCACTGACGTCGTGCTTTTGTCCTTTGCTTAGACAAACATTTCGAGTAACAATAATTTCTATGTTTAGCTATTTATGTCATGATCATACAAAACATATCAGGCCACCAAGCCATTATCTCTTCTTGTTGCCATTTAACTTTGGAAGCAGTTGTGCTTAACAAACGCTCTAGATCTTTCTGTATATATATATATATATATATATATATATATTCTTTTTTTTGGAATCCAAAACTAAAAAATATATATACATTTTTTGGAATTCAAAACTAAAATGCTTGTTCGTTACTTTCTTGGCCGTTTAGCTCGAGGTCACTTTGTTATGCAGTTCCCATTTTAACCAGAAATGGTATAGAGTAGTATTTCGATGCATTTTACATTGCACACGTGATTGTTCTGCACGGAATTCTGAGCCTCTGCGATCGCCTACGAAGCTTACCTGCTCGATGTGTTCTCAAAAGCGTCAAATTAAGCGCTCCTGGTTGACCTGGTTCATTCTGTTGCAGCGCCCCGTATTTAGTATGCTCTCTAATATGGACGTCTATGGACGTCCTGCATTCGTGCTCCGCTAATTTGCTGTTGCAGCTGCATACCTGTGTCAACCTAGTCTTGGTGAACCCTTCCGTAATTTGTGGTTTGATGACCCCAAAGGCATATTGCTCGCCTCATACTTTCTTGCATATGTACTCACACGATTCTATGTATACTTAGTATATCCATTTTAGACTAGTAGGTCCTTATGCTTTCGTTTGTATGGATTGTTGCTGGACGATGTAATGTGTCTTACGTAGATGACTGCGGTTAGTAAGGTGCAGATGTACTAGACTACAAAACAATAAAAGGTCAATGTTTGTTTTGCGACAGGGGTAGAGTGGACCAAAAAGCCCATATCGACATAAGCCGTCCTTTCGATATTCGCTCACAACGGCTTCGAAAGGCTAATTAATTTAGTTAATGAATCTGACCTTCTCAGGAGTGGCACTCTAATCACTTACTGTTGAATTGCTAATGATCTTTCGGAGATCTGGATCGTTTTGGTGCCGTGAAACGCGTAATGTAACTCGTTATTGCTTTCTTCATCATTCTAAACCACTCCGCTAGCTCCGGCTCTACAAGACATCTTGCACGGCTCGTCTACACAGCTTGAGCGTCTGTTCATGAGTTAACACTAGATACGATTCGTTGAATGTGAGTGTTGCGGAATAGTCCTTGAAGCCAAAGTATAGGAAGGAGCAGAGCCGTTAAATCATTGTTTGCTACCTACACTGTTGTACCTGACAATAGTCTCAATTGTGAGGATGTTAACCCGAAGCATTGTTAACCGTAGTGTCAGTGATAAATTGTTCTTTTTAATGTACCGATAACTTTAAAGTTGTTACTTCCCCGACGGTTCATTGATTGCAGCAATTTTGTCCACGCCTTCTGCAGTAATCTCTCTCTTTATCTGCTTCCCCTTCTCTCTCTTTATCTGCTTCCCCGTCTCTCTCTCTCTCTGTTGCTCTTTCCCTCTAGTGCCCTTTCTCTATCACCACGGTGGCACGTATTACTTATCTTGATCTGATGCCCCGCCTTGGGAGTACCTAACAATTCTGTTTATAGAAGCCGTTACTCAATGGAACGGCTCTTGTTGTTGCTGCTGCTCCTACTGTCCTTCGTTTCGCCCCACTTACCCTCACTGGTGGCCTCACCCAGGTACTCCCTTAAACGATATCGTTTATCTTCTTAGTAGAAGTTTCGTTCCGGTGCCTTATTTCGTTAGTCCTACCTTGATAAACTTTTTGTCACTTTCCCTTCGCCTTCGACCCGGTCGCTAACAACTTGGGTGGGGCTGGAAAAACTGAAAGATGCATAACTTTTTATTTTAATTATTTCACTGTTGTTGCTGCCGCTACCGCCGTAGCGTTGATGTTGTTGCTGAATATTGCTACCGCGCATATACGTTATATGCTGATATATATATATATATATATATATATATATATGTATATACGCATATATGTCTTAGCGTAACGTTGACAACTATTTTGCCATTGGTTAACTAACCGCGTTGTTGTCGTCCATGGTTTTTGCTGCGTTGTATTGTCTTTGTTGTTAAGACTTAATATTGTCGTTGCTGCTATTAGGAGGTGCCACTGTCATTGTTGTTGTTGTTCCTGTGCTTGTTGTAAGGTTGAGATGAAGACATAGAACGAGCGATGTTAGAAAGACAGCCGAGAAACTTGGCCTCGACCGACAGATACGAAATGCCACGCGACCGTCCAGCGCCTGAAGAAGAACCAGCAGCGGCAGCAGCAGCAGCAGTGGCGGGGGCAGATCCAGCTTTAGCAATAGCATCACAATCACTTCCACACAGAGGCTGAGACGGAGACTGCGGCCAGCCCTTTATGTAAATATGTGTTTCTTATTAACGCGGTCGTGGTCGCGCCCACTCCGCGTTCTGCTCCTGCTGTGGTCGCTGTTCGCTTCCGGCGTTGTGGCTTCAGCCATCGCTATTGTCGCCTTGGTCGTCATAGTCGTGGTGGTTGTTGTTGTTGTTGTTGTTGTTTTTGTTGTTGTTTTGTAGTTGTTGTTGTTGGTGGTGTTGTAGTTGTTGTTGTTGGTGGTGTTGTTGGTGTTGTTGTTGTTGTTTTAGTCGTTATTGTTGTAGACTCGCAAAGTGTGGGTGAACGGTGCGCGCGTGGGCGGCTCGTTCACTATCGTAGGCCGACCCGTGGTTCGCCGCCACGTTATACCACATTGCGCTTCTCACCGCCGCCATCCCCGTTAGTGTCCTTTGTTCGGCTGCTGTCGCTGCCTTTGCTGTGGGCCCACGATTGGTGGGCCATCGTCAGCTCCCTAGCTGCTCAGTCGGTGGCTCATCCTTAGCTGCAACAATTTTCTTCGATTCACAGCAGTGTTCGGCTTCATTAGCACGACGACGACAACAACAACAACAACAACAGCAAAACCAACAGCAGTACATCGGATCGACAAGAACAGCAAAAACAACAACAACGTCGAAGTCAATGACAGCAGCAGCCGACAAGCTGCTTCCTAATCACTCGCTTGTTTCGTACCGTTACGATGGTCGATTCTCGGGCTCATCATCGTGTTCCTGTTGACGCTATTGCTCGGCTTGAACTCTATGGGCGGTGGTAGCGACGAACGTCACCTTGGGTGCGATCGTTCATGAGGACCGACCCCAATCTCTCGTTCCGAGAGACTACCTTCAAGCCCTCCTTATTAGGGCTCCCTTGTGCCCCCCCCCCTTAGGGCTCCCTTATGCCCCCCCCCCTTAGGGCTCCCTTATGCCCCCTCCCCTCTCGGGCTACCCTTAAGCCTCTTTCCCGGGCTACCCTTTGGAGTCCTCTCTTCCGTGCCACCACCCACAACCAAAACTCATACGAGCCCCGGTCTGCGTCCCCTATTCCCTGTGTGCAACGGAATTGGCGACCTTAGCGTGCATCGTCAGTCATCCATCGTCCGATCAGGTCGTCTAATAGCTAACACGGCTGCTGTGTAGCAGGCAGAACGGGCACGAGAAGGAAAGGGGAGGGAAAAACTCGTCGATCGAGGGTCCGTATCGCAGCGAGCAGCTGCGGCAGTAGCCTTGCTCAGCCAGGAGAGTTCCAACAACAACAGCCTAAACGCGCTGGACGCCCCGTGGCGTTCAGCGCTAATAAAATGAAAGACACGCATCACCGCCATCACCATCATTATCACTACCACCACCACCACGAGAAATAAGCAGCCACATCATCATTATCAGCGTCATTATTGTAAGCCACGTCTCGCATAGCGGTCTTGCCTCTGTCGTCGGGCATAGATGTACGTTCAATCCATGTTGGCGGCGGTGACAACGCTATACGCCACAGCTGTTGTTCATACGACGGTTGCCGAGAATAACAAAAGTCCAAAAGTATTCAAGGAGCAAGAGCGCACCGAACCGATTGTTATCGGTAGCGGTCGCATAGAGGTCAGACCAGGAAGCCTATATATATATATATATATATATATATATATATATATATATATATATATATATGTATATATATATATATATATGTATATATATATGTATATATGTATATATATATATATGTATATATATATATATATGTATACATACACTATTTGATCGATGCGATCCGCATACGGTATTGAGTACCCATGGCAAAATAGAGACCTATGACGTCTGTATCTACGTCTATGTTAGTCAAGACGTGCAGATAGACACACATTTACTTGTATCTTGGCTTGCTACCTACGCGCCCCAAAATGGACGCACGAAGCTTGTCAGAATTTATTTGTCGATTCTATTGAGCGTTCAGTGTACTGTGGCGATGTCAGTACGTTGTTGACAGGTCGCGTTTGTGGTTCGGTATCAAATATCAATACCTGGTTGGTGGGTCGCGTAATACTATATATATATATTATATATATATACATATAAACCTTCTATAACAACAAACAAGGCGGCATTACATGCATTATGTCATTTCATGGTTATCATCGCACCTAGACCTAAGCGGGGTATTTCCTTATCTTCCCGACGAATCACAGCATTCCCGCTGATGGTGTTATGCGTGTAATTTAGCTCAATTTAGAGTGCAAATCAGGCTCACTAATTACGTATATCTTCTACAAGAATGTTGCAAGTCAGGGACTGCAAGTCATGATATTTTTCAAATTAAAGTGTGCGAAGTATTTATCTTGTTTTCATATTCTTGGTCATTGGCACGAGCAAGGCGTTTGTTCAAATTCAACCGACGCGGACAGTGCATTGCATTGCAACTCGGCCCTGAGTAGCCCGTCTACCTCCGTACTGAATAGCCTTCAACAAGCAATATACGTTATCCAATGATTTGTAGTTTGCCCCCAAATCAGAACAGCAATGCATGGGAAACTTCGTTCACTAAAAGTTATGTGGCTTCCTTGCAATGGCCTGCAAAGCTGTCGTATTTACGCATCTGTTTAGTCTGTCTAATCAGGGGTCCCATAAGTCATTTACAGATGAGTCTTTTATGTGCATATGTCTATATGCACAAAAAAAGCGTGTTCTGTATGTTACCTAGTTGTATATCCTATCTTGTACACGCAATCACACGTCTTAGGTGTAAGCCAATTGCCTCGTTAATGCCAATGTCGGAAATAAACGAACTGCAATTCGCGGAGGAGCTTACACTATATTTCCTTGCGCACTATCCCGCATGACATTCCGTTCTGCTATTTGCGTTGTGACGGTAAAGATTTTGTAGATATTCAAATCAAAATTCAAAGCCTTTCTACTAACAGTAACAGAGAGTCGAATCGAAGCGGTACCTATTTTTGATTTCAGAACGTCTCTTGTTAAAGTGGTTTGCAATAGGACCCTCCACTAGGCGATCGTCGACGGACCTACGCTAACGCCCGCCGCCGTTATCTTTTTGTTTTTAATGATTTTTCGTAAGGCTATTGCCCGTGTGCGGTTTTTTCATGTCATGGCCAATTTAATCCACTCCGGCATTTACCTTGTCTAAATTGGAAACCAATTTAAGAGTGGCCGCTTTGGGTCTCGAACCCAGTCCTCCCGAATGCAAGGCAAAGGGCTTTGATCTGGTTATTCCTTTTAGTAAAACTCTAATATTGGTTTCAGTTATGAAAAGACTGACTTAAGTTCAATCCACTCGCCAAGATTATTTTTGCTGATGCCTGGCCACTGGGCCTGAGATGGACAGATATACGTGCTGCTTGCCAAATGTGGATTCTGCTCTACAGTTTAGAAGCGACGCCGGATAGGACGCAGAAAACGGAGTGATGGCACCAAACGTAATCCTGCAGTAACTCTAATTGAGATGCTCGAAAGGCAGGTCTAGGATAAAAGCAAATGCCCAGAAATCCTATTTTTAGAGGTTAGATCTTAGGTGATTACCTTTACGGACCAGGGAAGAATTTTTTTCCGAATTTTGCCTATATAAGACTTTTAACTGCTACGTGTTCCAGGTGGAACATTTTTGACTATGCTTGCGAAAACGTTGCACTTTCAGTTGGGTCTTTTCTCAACGGCAAATTGCCGTGACTGCGTAGAACGACCAAGAAAAACTAAACATAGACTGTCTGATTTTCTTAAACGGAAATGTTTCAATGCATTTATGTAAATACATACGTTATGTCTGATTACATGCACGTCAAATAAGTGCATGTCAATTTCATATCAGATTTAATTAAAACACGCGCCACACCTATGCATAAGCTATTTAGCGCACGGATTTCTATCATGAGCGAAGCTGATATTTTGGACAAGGCTTTGCCATTACACTCTTGATTCTTAAATATTTTCCTGCTCAAACATGCTTCTCTGAGTACGCAATTTATTTACATATAATCAGTCTCCAGTCAAACAGTAGCCTAAAAACAATTCTTATTTTTTTTTTGATAAACCGTTTGCGTTATTTTTAGTTGAGACACTAGGACGCATTTTTGACAGATTTTACAACGGGAGCGATGTGCCCGACCTTTTTAGACTCAGTTGTATGACCCCTGTCTACAAGAGAAGCTCGAAAACAAATGCTGACAACTACCGGTCTGTGTCGCAATGATTTTACTATGCTACGTCTTTAAAATATGTTAGTTGCTTACTTACTAATTTTACATTTTTATTTTTGCTGGAGGGATACAAGTGTATCTCATCTTTATGGTGTTCACAAACTTTTTAATCTACCATTACTTTAGAAATGTATATTAGTTGTTCTTGCATATAAAAACTTCCGTGGCATGTTACCTCAAGATTGATCTTAGTTTTATTACATCCAACGCCAACAGAAATCGTAACAGACTACCTCTAAGAGTCCCCAATACGTACCGTAACTATACACTTAGATCACCTGATATAACTCGGGCAAAAAATGAAACGCTCTCGATAATGAGTTAAGGGGAACGTACATCGGTTAAGTTATTTCAATGATAGATGGCATCATAATTACTCTGTGAATAATGTCTCGATCGATAAGCCATTTTAACGATATGCATGTCATATATTGTTATTCCTTTATTGCTCTATATTTGCCCATACAATTAAACAGAGTGCCCATAAGTACTAATAATATTATTGAAAACTAAGATGATAAGCACTGCGATGTATGAAACACGGATGTCTCTCCCTGTGACTCCCTGCAGTTCTGTAACCGGCTGTCGACGGCATTACTTGATGCTCGGTGCTCTGAAAATGGCATCATTCTCTCACCCTCCAATTGCGTAGTACTGAAACATGAAGTAATTGACCTCGACTATAAAATTCATCGCGTTTTATTGACTTCCTCTTATACACGTGACCTAAGCATATACAATGTAGCCGATACTGATTTTTGCTGTTAACTTTATCCAGACCCTTGAGGCATCATCGTGCCTTGTTAACCCAACCTTCCGTTGTTTCATTTTAACGACCTCTCATGTTTACATTTGCATTATAAAAATCAATAGAGATTTTCCCAAACTCACAAATTGCACACTGTCTGAAAGCCTATCTGGCTAAATATAGAAAGTTGGTAGAAGGACGTCCAAGTCACGTTCCTAAGGCAGTTCAGAATCCGTCAAAGCGCGTCAGGCGTGTTCCTAGTATAGACTCACTTTTCGAGCAAGTTAGCATGTCTGCTCTACGTCAGCTTGCAAAATGTGAATGTACGCTCTACGAACTTAAGGAGCCAGCGATCACTCCAAAGGCCCGTATTGAGTTCTTAACCGGTTTGTTTGCTTAGCGGATGGCAAATGGGGGCTCTATCTCATCTAGTCCTATAAATGTATGTATATATATATATAGTAAATATATATATATATATATATATATATATATATATATATAGTATATATATGAATATATGTATATATATATATATATATATATATATATATATATATACATATGAATATATATATCTATATATATATATATATATATACATACATTCATATATTAATAACAAGTTGACGATCCTCCTCGCATCTCATCTAGGTGGCGAACTCTGGCTCAATCTGTTAAATTTACAATCCAACATGACAAATGTCTTTGCTTTAAGTTGATAGATGTTGCTGTCCTTTTTTATTCGTGGTAGCCTAGGTAAACAAAACCGTGACATCTTCAAAGGTATACGACACCTTCTGTGTTTGTGGTTTTTAAATATATTTATATATATAATATATATATATATATATATTTGTCTTTCTTTTTTGCTTTTATTTCTATAACTTTGTTACGTTAGAACTTTGGAGTGACAATTACTCTCGCGCAACGTCTAGTCATGATATATATACATAATATATCTCTGCCAGGTAAAACCAGTCATGTCGTAGTTGTAGCAGTAGTCGTAGTCGTGATGACGTAACTAATGCTATACCCGCTGCTGTTGTGTTGTCTGTCGTTTGCGTTGCGGCTGTCTGCGCGCGCGTGTTGTGATGTGTTTGCGTGTGCTGTGATGCTGCCGTTACCGTGCCACTCATTCATTCGACGCGCGGTTCTTGTTGGGGGGGGGGTGGTTCGATATGAACGCGCTGAGGGTGAGTGCAGATGAGTCGTCCGTTGCAGCTGCAGGGTGGCGGAGGGCCCGGTCCGACGCGGGCAGCCGGGCTGGCGAGCGTCGTGGCACCGTCTGGAGCGGGAGGCCCTGCCGTTGCTGCTGCGGTCGCTGCCGCTGGCGGCGGAGGAGGAGGCGGCGGCGGGGGTGCCGGTGAGACGGAATCCTCGACCACGTCGACCATGATGACGACAACAGCGACAACGGTTACGACCACCGTCGGGGGCGGCGGGGGCGGTCCAGGACACCGGGGCCCTGATGAGCGGAAGCTCTTCGTCGGAATGCTAAACAAGCAGCAGAATGAAGACGACATCCGACAGCTCTTTCAGGTTAGCGAGACAGTCGGGCAGATCGACACATCTAGATAGACAGGCAAACACAAGGGGCCCGAGAGGGGAACAGACAAACACATGGGCCTGAGAGGGAAAACAGACAAACACATGTGCCGAGTCGGGAAATACACACACATGGGCCCGAGCGGGGAAACAGACAAGCACATGGGCCCGAGTGG
>QVRM01006487.1:82500-114923 GCA_003439945.1 Dermanyssus gallinae | reverse complement strand
AGCTGGTTGTCGGTTCTGTGTACGTGTTGTTAACTCGGTTACCAGGAGACAAAAACTTGTACCAGGATTTGCTCGATTTCTACGTGGAGAATTGTACATGCAGTTAATCTGACCTCTGTGCACGGAAGCCATGTTGTTCGTCTAATAATGCCGTTTTGTACTCGACGAATGACATTAGACGGCTAGGAGGCTTGCACAGTTTGTAAGCGCAGCCGTTCTTGACAATGCCCCGACAAGAGAATTGTTTGGTCCGTGGTTCCTTGCCATTTGGAATAAATGCCATGACGCACTGTCTCCGTGCTGAGGATAGTCGTCCATTGTAAATGCATCTGTTGAAGACGCGGTCCAGTGTGCGCTCATTGTGGCTGCCCGCCGCAAATGCTCATTTAGATGCTATCTGCCTTGTTTCGCAGTTTGACGCAGTGCCTTTGCCACTTATTAAACGGTGAAGTATTCGTCCAGTTGGGTTCTCCACTGCAGATCCTCTTCTGACCAGACAGACATGAGAGTGGGCACGGTTCCTGGCACTGGTCATGTGTGCCGAGAATCGATCTTAAGGGCCATAAAGCCAATCACGTTTAATTGAACATGCATATTTCTTATGCAAAGTGTTACGGAGCCTTAGTAGAGATATTTCGTTCGGTCTTCTGGACAGCCGGGTCTCCAGTCGCATACATAGCAATCAGATTCAAGTTCTGACTTTCCATAAATACACAGTTGTGGTTCGACATGAGTACTTTCGTGTCTTCGAACCGGCCATTGAAAGACTGACAAACCTTTTGGGCGGCATAAGGAGCTAGATCGGGTAGCGAGACAGTGCGCTGCGTACTATCCTTGCCTCCGTGAGCACTAAACGAATATCCCGTTCAGCGCTGAGGTTGGCATAGACCTAACATTGGTCAGGTTTCTTCGCAGTTCTACTGAATTATTCTCAGTGTGCCGTTGGCGACCCATTAGGTTTAACCGGTCTGCCACCATATCGTATTGCTTCGGCTTCTGTAGCCCGGTGTACTGGCGTAGTCCGTGGCTAGCCGCGGTTGGCCTGTTGGTTCAACGCCCTTCCAAAGGTGGGGGTTGCGGCTGTTCTTGTGTCCGATTATTTTGCGGGGGCGTTGCGCACAGTGTTTCAATTCTTGTCGACGGGATTTGTCGTTGGCAGATTTCTGTGGGCTTTTTTGACAACTAATCGTTGTAACAGTGTGCAATGACAAAGCACAGAACCCAGGCACGCCACTGAAGTGTGTCAACGGTTTTCTAATGCGTTACAATTATACTCCAGATATGTTTAAACACAAAAAATAGATCCCACACCCGAGATCGAACCTACGGTCGAACACACCGGAAGCCAGGAAGTATTGCGCACTGGCTACCCAAGTCACGCCACCACTCAATGCAAGCCATCTTTTTGATGGGCGGAAAAATGCATTGACGCGCTCCCGCCAAAGTTGATGGCGGGTGTTGTGGAACTCGGCACCAGTAGAGAGTACACGACTCTGTCCTCCACGCGTGTACTACCCACTAAATACTGTCACGGCATCTAAGTACTTGAGTCCCTCGTCCGAGTCGACGACTGGCTCGACATCATCCTCGTAACAATGGAGGATGCCTTCTCACCAGCGCTCGCCTAGTTCGGTGCCAGTGCGTAGTGGCTCAGGATTGATCAGTTGGCCACTGTACGTCATCCGGCTTTCCAGACTTAGGATTTGTGTCACGCAGTAGGTTAGATTGCAAGCCATCTCGATAGAGGTAACCCGAACTAGCTTCCTCGTGAACTTCTCCCCGAGTGTAATGTTCTGATCCTATGACTACACCAAATTGTTGACCCTTGTTCATTTTTTACTGAATGCGATTTAATGAATTTTACTTTATGCTTGGTTGGCCTGTGTGATCCCATTAAGGAAATCAATGCATATAAAATCGTCTTGCTTATAAACTCAGTTAATTAGAACGACCAGTAGACTTCGTATTATGCCTGAGTCCAGTCCAGACTAGACATTGGGGATTCTCGCACTCGCTTCCGCTACGCCATTAAACAACTGAAGAGTGCTAAGTCTTTTCTTAAGTTCTTTTCACCCTTGCGTTACCCTTGTCCTGAGGTGGCTGTTACTTTTCCACAAAAGGCTGCGCATCTCGCAATGCGTTTTTCTCTTCTGTTTTGTGTGGTTCGAATACCCCCACTGACGCAAAACCTATTGAAAATTTCACGTTATTACGACCTAGTTAGTTTTTCTAAGTACCTTCTAAGTACTATATTTACTTAATTCCTGACCTCAGGGCGAACACTAGCCCTTATCCCGACAGCATTCCTACATATTTATATATAATATGTTCTGTCTTTTATATAATGTCATTTGCTTCTTGTCCATGTAGTCCAAACACTACAAATATATTTAACAAATTTCTCGCCATCAAGCTGAACGCTAGCTTTATACCCGAGAACGTTTCTAATATATATATATATATATATATATATATAGTTGTTTGAAATGTTTACAACGACCCCGTTATGAGCTAAATAAAAGTATGGCTACGTATATATATATATATATATATATATATAGAAGTTATTTCTCAAGCAACTGCTACACACGAAGCTCGCGTCTTTCTCGACTCGCGCAAACGTCTAGGGTTTTTTTAAAACTCGTTCTTAAAAAACGCTTATAACAGTATAATCCGCGATAACCTGATGAATGCCGTTGCATCCCACGCTCCTCATTAATTAAAGCACGTCTGACTGGCAGATCGGGCATGTGATTTTGTCCGCCACCGGACTGCAGGCAAGATGATCGCTTAGCACCACCTCTGTTTTGTTTGGGTGTCAAGGATTTGGTGGATTCCCTCAGAAGTCCACTGAAGCTCTTGTACCTTGACGATGGTCTATTAGGAGGAAACGTTTCCGCAGTAGCCGAGGATATTCGTCGGGCCCTTACATTAGTGTTACATCCGGGAAGGAGTTAAATCCGGCCAAATTCGAGATATGTCTCTTTGGCTCTATCCTTGAGGCCCCCAAAATACACTCCGAGCATGATCGTCAAGAACGATCTGGAGCTACTAGGTGTGCCAATTTGCCCCGAAGGGCTCCCAGCAGCAATCGAGCGCTGGAGATGGAAACTAGAAAATGCCACCGCTCGTCTTCCCTCCTGTGGAAGCTCATCGGGGACTTTTCTTACTCAGGTCCTCTTTCTCGGCCTCTAGACTCACCCACCTTCCTCGAGGGGCCGATCTATCTAATCTAGCCAACAAGTTGCAAAAGCTCAACGATTTGACACTGTCTACCCACGAGTCCCTGCTGAATACATCTCTACCACCTAGCGCACGGGAACGTGCATTACGACCCGTTTCTAAAGGGGGCCTCGGGGTACTAAATTTACTGACCCTGGCCACGCCTGCTATAGTCTCATCAATGCTAAGCGCGGAAAACAGGGCAATCCCCCTTTTAGGTACAGCGGGAGTCGGCCAGTTTAGAATCCGCTTAGCCCATCTTCAAAAGAACCTTGAGGCGCGGTGCGGAGGTAGGTCCTGACCCCATCGTGACTGCAGTGCCCCTTTGCACGATGAGGTACGACGACGTCTCTTTAAAGAAGCTGCCGACGACACAAACGGACCTTGCCTAAACGGCGTATCTGCCACGGATGCAGGCGCCTGGCTGCACGCGCTTCCCAGTGCCTCCATAGGTACCCTACTTGATGATGATACGTTTCGCATAGCAGTAGATCTACGACTGGGGTTAGTTAGCCCTCATCGGTGTCAATGTGGTCACCCTGTCGATAAACCATGACATCACGGACTATCGTGCATCATTAGCGCAGGACGACGCCCGAGACATGCCGCTATTAATGAGATCTTTAGCGGAGGCTCTTAGGTCGTGCGGTCGTCCGTGCATTCTTGAACCTCCAGGCCTCTGCGCGGAGGACGGCAGACATCCAGATGGGATGACACTTATACCATTCGAGCGAGGCAAAATGCTTGGGGTGCAACCGCTACCGACTCCTAGCCCCTTCTATGGTCGGCGGTTATGCAGCCCACCTTGCGGAGGCTAGCAAGTTGAGAAAATACTCATCAATCAGGTATACCGACGAATTCTGAAACCCTGGGTGCTCCTGTCGTTCGGACCAAGCAACTGATCCGCAAAGTCGGCACCTTGTTAAATCTGTCATCCGGTAATAACAGGTCGTCGGCTTTTTCAGACAACGTCCGGATCTTGACATACTACGTGGAAACGCTGCCTTCGTTCGGGGCACACTTCTGAAGTAGTCTCGGCCTGGCCTCATCGAAACAGGCACGTGACAGACTCAATACGAGTCCATTGGGACATTGGCTTAGCTAATCCATCCTGATGCGTGTAACATATACGTAATGTATTACACGAAAAATAAATTTGAACTATATATATATCATCGAGTCCACAAAGCATTTTTTAAAAAGATTTTATGATAACGGTGCTCTGTCAGATCTCAAGCCTCATCACGCCCTGTCTCCAAAAGAGTCTCGAGAAGAAATGCTAAGAAATACCGACCCGTTTGCAATATTCTATATGAACGTGAACAGCCGGCTTGGCCGCTACTGGTCGAACGTTTTTCTTCGATCTGCCACTTCCAAGAGGGTGGAGCATAAATGAATGAGCGGAGCGAATTAAAAGCTCGTAATAATGACAGCGGTGAAATCTCTGCAAACGCTACCGTTCTGTCGAATGGTTTGCGGAGGGTTTAGCTTCTAGCAGTTACTGTAAGATAATAAGTAGTACTGTGTGCTTCCAAAGCTATGACGAGCGATTTATCTGATGGAGTAGGCGCATGCACGCAATTTCTCATCATGCCCTTTAGAGAACCTTGGTTGCTTCGCAACGATGGATGATCGGATTGCAATCGATTCAGAGAGCTACATTGAAATGAATGATCAACATGAAATGCGCACTTGCCTGAATATGTTAAATGAAATGCGCATTTGCCTAAATATGTTAAGCGCTCTGAACTTTCTCACGAACACGACGCTGTGCTTAGTTTGTCTATAGAAGGCTAATTCTCTCGCAAGGGCACATAGTGTGGTCCTATACCGGACCAATAGCGCTAGTGTTACAAATGTTAGCAATTTCACTCTCATTCCAAAACAAGACTTCTCCGAGAGCGTGTCCCACTGGAAAATTATTATTTGCTTTAACGACGAACTGGCCCTGTCTATATATGTGAAACGCTAAGTTGTGTACACACACAGTGTGTATGTGTATAAAACGTACAAGAGTGTGTGCGTGTGAGCGCGTGTATGTATGTCTACAATGGAAGTGGAAAATACACAGCCGCCTATCGCTCTGCAATGGAGTGATGGCGATCGCATGCGGTTCTGACCCGACCGAGGTTGGAGTCCGACCGAGATCGACACCAACGCGAAACCGATAGCCAAAGTGTGGCAGCCTTACACATTTTGCCCTGGTGGCTAAACTCTACAGTCAACACATTACAATGCACGTGTTGCCAGTCGTATTAGCCGTATATCTCTCGACATTTCCACATCTCCACGCAGGCGCAATGTGCATAGGTGTGTGCAAAATGATGATGATGATGATAGCCATAACAACTCTGCCGAGCTAAGGGAACAACTGTTCATCTTCATCAACCTAGAGCAGCCCGACTCTACATACACCGCATTCGCAAACAGTCCTCGAAATGAGACCACTCCGCTTGCTCCGCTGGTCGGCGTCACAGCAGAGTCGACAACGGACCTTCTGTACATCGGTGTATGTGCCGATTGCACGGCGCTTACGTAGCTAGCTACTACTAGGCAAGAAAGACAAGTTTTCGTGAGATATTCTTTTGTTGCAATATTTATATACAATCGCCATGGCGATTCTCATGACGACTACCATACCGTGTCGAGCTAGGTAGCCATACAAAACAACAAGAGTACAACTCAGAGATCAAAATTTGTTTTATTAACACCCAAACTGGGTAAATGTATATATATATAATATATATATTAGGTAAGTCAAAAAGTTCGTCGGCTTTCTGGGACCACATTTTTGAAATTCCCGCGCTCTGCAGCAGGGCCGCCTGAGAGTGCGGCTGGGTGTTTACATTCAGGAGCAGACCCGTGGCGGCGCGACGGTATAACCGGTTCCCAACTTTACCGTTTCGTTTGCGGAATTGGCAGCTGTTTGCAATGGAGGACAAAAATACGCATTTTCGACACATTATGTTGTTCTCCTACCGTGAAGGCATAAGTGCAGCGCAAACAACCCGGAGGATATGTGCAGTCTACGGCGAAAACGCAGTACACAAATCCACAGTCGAAAAGCGATTTGCCCGTTTCAAAGCGGGAAACTTCAATCTCAAAGATGAACCGAGGTCAGGACGACCCAATGTTGTGGAGACCGACGAAGTCATAAGCCTGGTTACTTCAAACCCAGGGTTGACCATAAAATAAATTGAAGATGTAACGGGAGTCTCCCACGGAACCGTTTGGAATCGCCTCCATGATGCAGGTTTCTCGTGCAAGCAGAATATCTGGCTACCACACGACCTCAATGATACGCAGCTTGAAGGGCGAGTCGATACCTGTCACGCACTCCTCCGGAATAACTCGAATGAGCCATTTCTGAGGAGATTGATAACCGGCGATGAAAAATGGATACTCTACAGAAACGTAACACAGAAAAGAAGTTGGGTCCCCAGAGGTTCTCAGGCCGCAGCTATCCCTAAACCCGAAATTCATCAGAAGAAGGTTATGCTGTGCTGCTGGTGGGACTGTAAGGGCGTCGTGTATTTTGAGCTGCTTCCAATGGGTCAGACGATCAACTCCGTCGTCTACTGCAGATAACTCGAAGTTTTGAAGGCTGCAGTAGCAACGAAGCGCCCGGAATTGTCAAACAGGTGGGGCGTCACTTTTCAACATGATAAGGCGACACCACACAAAAGTTTGGCCACCCGGCAAAAATTGGCGGAGTTTGACTGGGATGTGCTGCCGCACCCAGCTAATAGTCCCGACCTCGCACCATCTGATTATCACTAGTTCAGGTCTCTCCAGAACCCCCTTGATGGCACAACATTTGAATCTTTGGAGGCTATAAAAAATCACCTCACTCAGTATTTCGACGAGAAGGACAAGACGTTCTGGGAGAAAGGAATCATGGATCTACCGAGGCGATGGGCGAAGGTTATCGAACAAAACGGTCAATATATCATTGAATAAAATACTATTGTCTGCATAAATAAGGCTCTTTAAAATCGGGTAAAAAAGCCGACGAACTTTTTGACTTACCTAATATATATATATATATATATATATATATATATAAACGTATCGATGATACCAAAATACGTTCTAAGCGTACTCAATATGCGTACACGGCTAATGCTGCGGAGGATACACTAAATCCGTCGAGACGCATGTATGTACATAATACATGCATACATAATGCATACATGTATATGACACGATCACGTTATGTTACACGAACCAAGCTACCATCAGTTTTCGACCATTCTTCGCCAGCCAGGTACTTACTACTTACTACCCGTATGCTCTCTGCGGAGAGCTGCTCCGCCCCCCGAAAGATGCAGGCCATCACAGGCGACGGGATAACTGCAGCCTGCCTGCCTGTTTGCTTGTTGTCTGTTCGTTGCAAGCTCTGTTGCATCGGGATCGAATCGGCGACTCATATGCCAGAGCCGCCGGTCATTTACGCCAATAATCCCGTCAACAAAATTCTACAAATGATGATCAGATACTTTACAAATTGTACGCTTTTTAGTCCTCGATGGCAGCGAGAACAAGATTGTGTAAGAACATATAGGCGATCAGACCACGTCGTGGTTCCGCTTCTGTAGCAGTTATTATTTGCTGAAATGGAACAAGCGTTGTACAGCATTGTACGTCTTGTGTAAACACTTTTCTTCCAGCTTGGAATATTTTATGCGGCAAGAATAGGTCGTGGTTTAACGGTACTTGTTCGGGAGATGCAATATAATGTCTGCTTTTCAATGAATTCCCAGAGTGGGAAATGGTTGGGATAATCTCTAAGAGGTCTCACTGTGCTGGCAGAAGCAAACATCTACGCTTAACAGAAAAAGCATAAGCCATAACCTTTTTTTTCTGAGGAGGTTTGGGGTTTAAAATACATTTACGTACGACTGAGAGAAAGCATAACAGGAGTTGGTAACTCCCCTTAGCATACCAACGCTCAGACAGTGTGGGACTCAGCCACCTAACGGCCAGTCTTGGCGCTTGACAAGAGTCGAGCCTAAGGATTAAGGCAATACCCACTAAAACCCTACATATATATTGACGGCAGTGCATATATATATGCATCCTCCTTAAGATGACCCTCCAACCTGCATGATCCTTTACGCAGAAAAGTAACTACAAACAGGCGGCGGGGAAGTCTTGGAAGTTTTAAATCGTTAGATCGTGCTTGTCGAGTCGCGCCTTGGCAACAACTCTCGGTCGCTCTCCACCCTTTTCCTTCTCCCTGCCTCTTCCTTTGCTTTCATGATCCGTTAAATAGGCTTTGCAGCCGCGTCCCAGTTTTTGATCGACGTAAGCATGTACGTGACTACACTCTCGTACACTCTCCCAGCGTGTTCTTTCTGGGCAAGCCTCGATAAGCCATGACATGTTCGCATGCAAGTTGCCCAATGTCCCATAAACAGAGTTAAGAAGTGTTTTTACCCTGATCTTGAGCGGAGAACTCATTCTTCCGTGGGATCTTGAGTCGTGACCGATCATTCGGGAGGTAGGCATATTTTATAATTTATTCAATAGGAATTTATGAAATAGCAATTTACATACAGGTATAGAAGAATCATCTTTAAAGATACGTAGGGTAAGCCTTGGGGCAGCCCCCTTGTTCCATTGGAAAAAAATATTCTTTCGTCGAGTTGTATTACAGGTAGTTCAATAAGTTCTTAAAATGAGCTTTTTAGAATTCGAATTTTGGCGCGCTTCCACCGCTATTAGGAACTGCAACTTTTCGGCTGCTAGCACTCAAAATATTATGGTGATTGGCCGTTGCGATTTCGTTTGATAGCTTTTCCCGTGCAACGTATCGGCGTGATTTGTAAAAATGAAGAAAAAAGAGTTTCGAGTGGTTATCAAGCATTTTTATTTCAAAGGTTGGAATGCGACCCAAGTAAAAATTGGGTTGGACGAGACGTACGGTGACTCTGCGCCATGTTTTGCCATTGTTTCCAACTGGATTAATGTGTTAAAAAGAGGTCGCAGGAGCACCGAGAATTCACAGCGAAGTTTGGCCAAGATGTCGAATAATCCTTCGGATTTTTTGGCACAGATTCATGACCGTCGATGAAAGCTGGGTTCATCACTACACTCCCGAGACCCAAGAAGCATCCTGCCAATGGTGTGCACCTGATGAAGGACCTTCGAAGAGGGTGCGGACAACGGCATTGACCGGCAAAACTGGCCCAACTGAGGTTCGAACTTATTGAACAACCTTCCTATTCTCCAGACCTGGCCCCCTCTGATTATTTCCTCTTTGAACATTTGAAGAATAGTCTCGGTGGAAAGCGTTTTTCCGGCAATGAAGAGGTTAAGGCTGCTGTCAATGCCTATTTTCAGTCTAAAGACGCGGAATTCTACTTAAGAGGTATAAAAGCTCTGAAATCTTGGTGGGAAAAGTGTATTGAGCATCTCGGGGAGTATATCGAATAAGATAAATTTAAAAACATGATTTGGAAAATTCTTGGTTTTTATTCTAAGAACTTATTGAACTACCTGTACATCCCAAAGTTTGTTGGACGAATTCTGGAAGACCTTGTGTTATTGTATAACAACGATGACCGGACCGCTTTTTCTATCTATTTCGGCATATGCAAAGATACCTATAGTTTCCGAATGGAGTGTGGATAGCATTTGCCAAAATCTCCAACAGCTTCTTATTGCAAAAAAGAGCTGTTGTTGCTCTTGAGTCTTCTTGTATGTTCCTGCCGTTGTTTTCAGCACCACTCAGTATTTCAATCAAGGGTTTATAGCGTCTAATATAGGAATTATTTATCTCTCAACTTCATCTGTGGGTGCCAGTAGCACGGCTTTAGCGAATCTGCTTACCGCAAATTTTCCAATGTACAAACCCTGTTTTATAGATACTTAATAGCGCAAATATTTGCAAACGTTCAATACAACAAGATTGTAATTTGCCTCAGCAATCTGCACTACCTCTAAAAAGTCAGATGAACGCTAGTGTTGCAAAAAACGACAATATTGTGTGAATATCCTGCCAAATGCAACTAAGCTGTGAAATAAATAAAATGAATACTAGACTATTCGTACATGACAGTATGACTGTCGTTAATCACTTTGCGACCTAAGACATTTACAAACAACTTTTTTTTACAGAGAGGCAGGAATATTGCGTACTCTTTGGTCTGGATAGTGTGGGACTCTCAAACTCACTAAAAACCTGGTGATTCCCTAACCTACATGACCGGGAATATTGACCTTGGCCGTTACATAACTAATGTGGGTTCTACAGCTCCAGTTCAATCATGTGGCCGTCCACACGGATATCCAGCTCCCTCCAATAACCAGGACCGAGTCGCTCTTTTATGGTGCTAACATTAGGTGGTGAGACTTCATCCACCGGTTGACCCCCTCCCTCTAAGGCGTCATTTGCTCGGTTCTCTAACAGTGGCTCCGCTTGCCTTGCGGTGACTAAGATAGCCAGGTCGTCGGCATAAACGACGAACTCAACACCACGAGGCCTGCTCATTTCTAGCACGCCGTCGTACGCTAGGTCCGACAGCGTAGGTCCTAGCACGGAACCTTGTGGTACACCTGCGGTCATCGCGTACTCCCTGCCGTCGTTACTCACACTTCGTTTGGCCAGATACGACGCTATCAGATGCCGAGAAGAAAGAAGCACCAGCGTACACTTACAAACAACTATCATCGACGTATGGTCGGAACATCAGCAGCGTACCAGCTTGGGTGATTAGGTAAGCAGGCTTTGTCAACGGCGTAAAATATTTCACTAAGTACGGTCCTTATGATATAATGGCACACAGGTTAGGATCTTCTTTTGCCACAAATGCACAACTGACCATTATTTATCTTCCGTTCTTGTACTCGCATCATTGAGACAACAATACTAAGACAGTAGTAATAACACAAACATAGTTCATAATAAATATGACAATGGTAACATACATTGAATAATAATCATAATATTGATACTAAAATTACATCTCAACACTTCTTTCTATATACTCAGCGTGTCTTTTCAGACTTCATGGTTGCGTGGTTCTTCATAAGAAAGCATTATGAACTTTGCTCGGACGCACATACAAATATACATTGTATGTTGGACATGTTATGCTTTACATGTTCTAATATGTTATGCAGAAAGAGTAGTATATGATTTAACTGTACACGTTCGGGATTTGCAATATGATGTCTGCTTTGAATGAGTTCCCAGCTTAAGATAATCTCTATGAGGTTTCACTGTGCTGGCAAAAGCAAGCATCTACGCTTAACAAAAAAAGACGTGAAATGTACGTATGCAAGTTGCCCAAGGTCTTGACGTCGAGGGAACTCATAAACAGATTTTAGAAGGGATTTTAACCCTGAACGTGTAACACGAGATCTTGAGCGGAAATTTTCTTCTTCCCTGAGATCTTGATGATCGTGACCGAGCATTCGGATGGTAAGCACTTATTTTAATTTATTTAGTAGGAGTTTATGACTGGCAGTCTACATACGTACAATTATATATATAGACTAAAAGCTTATTACGCCGTTCATCGAGGACATGGTAAACCGCTTTCAACTTCCCACCACCGCGTCACTGCGAGAGTTCCGTAGGCACTTCGAGCAGAAAATGAGGGAAGTGCTAGAAGCATTCTACAAAATACCGGCAATGTTGGACAATAAATGGATGGACCCGCTCTTCGAGCAACGACACGTTCTCACCAGCTACTCCATCCATGGGTTCCACTACAAACTGTGCCACCGCACTGGGTTCTATAATTCTTCCGATGAGTGTTGCTGCAAATTTTGCGGCCTTGTCTGCACCAAATATCATCATGAAACATGTCGCTCAGCTCCAGCTATCTGGGCGTTAGGTCGCTGACATCTTCCTAAGATGAATATACAACACATTCTATATATGTCCAAGATTAACGGCAACGAATGCCGTTTTCGAGATTTAATGAATACGTGTAATGTAATCAACAATACCGAAATGTGATGTATAATAATTTATAAATAATAAAAGTTTATTTTCCGTATAATACATTAGGTATATGTTACACACATCACAATGGACCAGCTAAGCCAATGCGCCTAGTAGGCGCGCACTATGTATTTATATATTTAGTTTTTTTATTTACAGCTTACGATGGCGGTGAAGAATCGTGCGTTTGTCGATGGTCGTGGTCAGCCATGTTTATAGCACAAAATCAGTGTTGCCCCAGCAGAATCAGTGTCTGCACCGAAGTTCATTCGCAAGTTGTTCTTTCTCCTCAGTTTCGTTTATCATTAGCCAGCCAGCTATCGTCTTGCCTAGAACTCAACCTTCATTTCTAACAGCCTTGCTGTTTTTGCTGTCGTCGTTGTTGCTGTAGCTGTTTAATGATTTTTTGTTTTAAATTAGGTGTTGTTGCTATTACTGTTTAATAAATCTTTGTTTTAAATTTGATGTTGTTGTTGTCGACATCTCTTTTTAGTGTTGTGGTTGCCGAGCATTTTTGAGAAGAATATCATAGAAGTGGCTTATACCGGTTTCGCGTCCATTCACTAGTAGTAGTGTTTGTCGGTAACGCTGCTCCTGCGTGCGTGCGTAGCTAGTCAGTCTGCAAAGCGGTGCAGCACGTCACTAGGAGGAGATAGATAGATAGATACCTGTATCGTCGTCGTCGTTTGCTGTCAAGAGATCTTCTATTATCCCAGCCATACCTGTGTACGGCGGCTATGTTGTACGTTGCGTTCGTGCAGTCGTGCAGAGTGCATGCTGTGGCACTACGACAGGCCTGCCACACAGGGTCACAGAGGAGGACCTCGTTCGACACCATTGCGCACCAATGCGCAACGAACAAAGTGTTGTGTGTCAACGTAGCGAAAATTCAGCGGCCGACAACATATCGATATCGCTGCTCGTACTCTTCTGCGTCTAACTGCGTCCAGTTCACTTCTGCGTTCGTTCGTCCGTCCGTCCGTCCGGCGTCTTCTTCGACCAACCAGCACGCCGGCGCGGCTTTGCGCTTGTTCGCTGCATGTCGTTACTAACCTCCCAAAATGTTTTTTGGCACCCCACAACCCCACGACCAATCATCATCCATCAAAGACTCGTTAGGGGCTAGACGGGTCTTCAGCGGCAGCAGCAGCAGACAATGAACAGCGGAGATTGTTGGGTGGCAGTTGTTAAGTGGCGGCGGCGACAGCAGCAGCAGGGCAGCGCATAGAGGGTCCACCGCGTTTGGCATTTTAATTGCGCCATAACGACCGACTCACTCGTTGGCACGTATGCACGCTCGCATCCATGCATGTGTGCTTGCTTGCATACGTAAGCGCGCACACCGCTCAATGCATTCGAATAAAGTCTTCGACCGAGCGGGGAATGAGACGCTCGTAGTTTCGGTGGTGCGACTTCACCTTGCGGGCAGCGAGGCACTTGAGCGTGAGGCGGCACTTCAGCGACCTTAATTCGGCACCGCGGGTTGCGTCGAGCATGTGGTACGGCCGTTCGCCCTGCTTGTTTGTCCGATCGATGTGCGCGCCCGCGTCAAGCAGCATCCAAACAATCTGTTCGCAATAGTTGTCGGGGAGCAGGGCGATGTGCAGCGGCGTCGAGCCGTTCTCGTTGACGGCCTCGACTTGGGCGCCGACCCGCAACAGCAGCCGCGTCGTCGCCGGATCGGGAAATATCCGGCTGTAGAAACTCAAGTAGCGGTTGCGCCAAATCCTCACCTTTCCGACGGCCATATGCAGCAGCGTGTTGCCGTTCGTCATGATCGGATTTACGGCGACGAGCTTGCGCACCATCCGCTCGAGCTGCAGGGTGCTCTCGGCCGACTTGGGCAGGATTTCGGCCAGGTGCAGCAGGTGGATGACGACGGTCAGCACGTCGTCCCAGTCGTCCTGCTGTTCGCAGAAGAAGGGCCGTTGCTCAAGCTGCTGCATGACGGCCGGCGACCAGACGGTGAGCTTCTCGAGCAGGAACATGACGTCGCTCAGCCTGACGGGCGCATTGAACAGACCCTGCGAGTGTTTTTTGTGCGCGTCAAACATGATCCTGAAGAGCAACCTAAGTACAATGTACATTTCGTTCAGCACGGTGTCCATGCTCAGCAGAATCTCGAGGCCGTACTTCGACAGGTCAATGCAGCGCTGGTGCTGCTTGCGGTTGAAGTACAGCCTGCTGCGTTCCAGCACCCAACGGATCGAGTTCTTGTGGCTCGAGCCGAGCACGCGTTCGCTGACGATCAGACCCTGCAGGCACATCTCGTCATTGTCGTGCGCGAGTGCGTTGACGTCGTCGAGCGTGCAGAACGGCACGCGGTTGAGGAACACGTCCCTCGGTGGCTCGGTGATTTTCTTCTCGATCTTGTGCAGCTCGCGGTGGGTGACGGCGAGCCGCCAGTACTTCAGCGCCATATCCCGGTTGTCGTCCTCGAAGAGGTAGCTGGCGCCGAGCAGTTCAAGCGCGTCGGCCACCCGCTCGGGCGGGTAGTTCATGGTCCGGATGAGGTACATGACGCTGTCGCAGCGCGTTATACACGCCGTCTGCAGGACGTCGTCGCCGTGCACGCTGCGCGCCAGGTGGTCGGCGCCGTTCTTCAGCAGCAGTTCCGTCGTCGTGCACTGATTTTCCTGCACGGCGTAGTGAAGCGCCGTCTTGAGCTCCAAGTCACGCGCGTTGATGTCGACGCCCTGCTCGAGCAGGAACGCGCACAGCTCCGTCGACCGCACGGACTTGATGAGGCAGGTGCTGCCTTCGTGGTCGGGCCGGTTGACGTCGGCGCCCTGGCCGATGAGAAACTTCACCACGTCGATGTTGTTGTTGTAGCACGCCACATGGACGGGCGTCGAGCCGGTGACCGGCATCTTGTTGACGTCGGCGCCGTGTGTGACGAGCACGCGGCACACCTCGATCCTACCGCGGAGGGCCGCACCCCACAGCGGCGTGCCGTAGTGTCTCATCCGGGAGCTAAAGAAAGACATCCACCCGAAGTCGCTGATTTGGTCCGAGTTGGCGCCACACGTCTCGAGCAGGTAGCGCACGATCTCGACGGCGCCCTTCTGGGCGGCCTTGAACAGCGGCGTAAAGCCATAGTACGTCCGGTTCACGAGCTGGCTGCGTTCCTGCGGCGACAGGAGCTCGAGCTCGTAGCACAGCGCTGCGCTGAGCCGTGTGCTCGTACTGGCTTGCTCAATCTCCCGGATGAGGCCATCGTACGGCATCTCCATGGTTGGTAGTCGATGATTATGATGATGGTCGATGATGGTGGTGGCGGGTGAATAATTGGATGTAACTAGGATAGTGGAAGATGGAATGGTGGTGGCAGCAACTAGAACAAGAGCACCGGCGACGACTTCCACCACCACCAGCACCACAACTTGACGAGCGGATGGGTCGGCGGATCAAGTCGTGGCAAAACAAGTTCGTAGTCGAATCGTTGGTATGACCCACCGAGAACACCTCAGAGCCAGTGGTGGCCCGATCACCGCCTACTCGTCGTTTACCTCATAGGCAGCCACCTCAAGACGAAACCTATCTATCGTTGGTCAACGAGATCGTTGTCACGCCACGCCAATAAGGTGATCGTCACCGTCGCCTGTCCGTCCCCCGTACTCGTCTACAAAGTAGTCTGCCTGTAGAGACACAACAGCTAACACCATAGAATCAGCAGCAACAGCAGCAGCAAAGCCACGGTCAGCACCAATAATAGTAATGATAGTCCTCTCGTTGCAGTTCCAATATCCAATTTCTATAGATACTAATCGATAGATGATATATACGATAGATGATATATATAGATGAAATATATGTGTGTATATATATATATATATATATATATATATATATATATATTTATATGACCTCCTCATCCTCCTCCACCGTTGGCTGATTCCTTAACTAGCTAACTAATAAACTAATTCACTGCTAATCGTGTGGTGTGATACAGACTGGTTGGTTAGTAGCTTGACTGATTGGTTGATCGGTGGCTGTTGTTTACTACCGGTGTGGCGACGGTGTGCAGAGCCAAGCACCACTGGTAGAAGAACCACGTGCACGATCTTAGGAACTTGCAGATGCTGCTGCTGTTGCTGCTGCTGATGTTCTGCAGCCGATCGCAGCCTTCGATCGAACAGCTAGGCACTGTTGTTGTTGTCGTCGTCGTCGTCGTCGTTGTTGTTGTTGTTGTTGTTGTTGTTGTTGTTGTTGTTGTTGTTGTTGCTTGCTGTTGTATTGTATAGTTGTTATCGATGCCGAAGCACCCTAGCAGTCGGTAGCAGTCGCCAGAAACCCCACAACAACAGCAGCGCCACCACCGTCACCACCAGCCACCACAACGATTGCTGGCAATTGACTCGTGGCTCACGTGACTCATTCTGCACACCGCGATACGTACGGTGAATGATGCATCGGCGCTCGCTATAGCCTCGGTGGAGATGCACGTGCACAACCTGCACGTGCACAAGCTGACTTCGTAGATGAAACGGCAAGACGCCGACGATGGCACGTAGAATTCCCGGGTTCAAGTCACGCGCGTGTCGCTTGATTTTTGTAGGAAAGCAGCGTCCGTTTAGCAGCGCGGGCATAGACAGCATCGGTTGCCAATACCTAAAGACATGGCGCCAAATAGAGGATGCCACCACGCCAGTAGCGAAAACGCGGGAAGTGCGCACTAAATGCGCGGGCAATCTATGATATAAAAGAAGGATATGCAAATAATTGAGTCAATTCGGTCGGTTGGTGCGAGCCAGATGTGTGTTGTTTGAGCGAGAGAATGGCAAATTCGTAACGGTCGCCAGCCAGTCATGGGGGTGGTGGACACAACAATTTTCAATAATTTGTAAATTGTTTAAATTGTTTTGATGTCAGGAGATAATGGTTTTAAAATCAATAAATATAGATAGATACATAATGTATGACATCTCGGCGTATTGTCACCCAAACACGGCTTTCGCAGGACCCATTCCACAATCGACTCTATCGAAGAAATCATATCATCGAGAGTTAGGCGAAAGACCATGGTGTCACTTCCAAAACGCGCAAATACGTGCTCTTGATATCTACTTGACGTTAGAAACGCTTTCAACAGCGCAAGCTAGGCAGAGATTCGCTGCTGCGTCGCTTACTCACTCACCACGGCGCCTTTAACATGTCCGCGGGGCTCCCCCAGAGATCCATACTGGGACCAACATTATAGAACCTGGCGTTCGATGCCGTACTGCGCCTGCCAGACCTCCCCCCCGGGGCAGAAGCGACGGCCTATGATGCGGATGATCTAGTATTGACAACAGTGTCCCGCCGCGAGCCTATCCTTGAAATCATTGCGAATGACGACTTTATGAACGACAACAGAAGGATGGAAGATGGTCACAGCGAAAAGTCGACGTGCGGCGCACAAGAGACAGGGGAAAGGCGAAGAGCAGCAGAACTATATATATATATATATACATATGCTGTTCAAAACGTATCGCGACTGTTGTGTTTTTTTTCAAAAATTATTCATTTATTCATGAATATCTATTTTGTCCCCTTTAAAGTAATCCCCATGAGATATTATACACTTGTGCCAACGGTTTTTCCAATCTTCGAAGCACTTCAAAAAACCATTTTTTTTAACCTTGTTCAGCTCCTCCTTCGATGCCGTCTTTATCTCGTCAACCGTAGCGTAACGTCGTCCTTTCATGGGCCTCTTCAGTTTAGGGAACAAGAAAAAGTCACAGGGGGCCAGATCTGGGGAATACGGTGGCTGCGGCATCATTAGTGTGTTGTTTTTGGCCAAAAACTCGCACACAAGCAACGATGTGTGAGCAGGGGCGTTATCGTGGTGCAAAAGCCAATTTTTGTTCTTCCACAAATCCGGGCGTTTCTGGCGGATTGCTTCGCGCAAATTGCGCATAACTTGCAGGTAATATTCCTTATTGACCGTTCTACCCTGTCGCAAGAACTCATGATGCACCACGCCCCTGCAATCGAAGAAAACTGTCAGCAAAACTTTCACATTCGACCGAACTTGGCGCGCTTTTTTCGGTCTTGGTTCGTGCGGCAGCTTCCATTGAGATGATTGAGCTTTGGTTTCCACGTCATAACCATAAACCCACGATTCGTCACCAGTTATGACCCTCTGGAGCAAATTTGGGTCGTCGCGGACAGAGTCCAACATCTCATTAGCAATGTTCATGCGATGCTGTTTTTGGTCGCAATTGAGCAATTTTGGTACGAGTTTCGCGGCGACCCGTCTCATGCCCAAATCATTGATAAAAATCGAATGGCACGAGCCAATCGATATGTTTAGGTCCTCAGCAACTTCTCTAACGGTGATTCGACGATTGGCCAATACCATTTTCTCCACTTCATTAATGTTTTCGTCTGTTGTTGAAGTGCTCGGGCGTCCGGCACGCTCTTCGTCGTTCACATCTTCTCGGCCTTCTGAGAACATTTTGTACCACCGATAAACGTTGCTTCGGTCCAAGGTAGCTTCTCCGTATGCCACAGTCAACATTCGGAATGCATCCGCGCACTTAATTTCGTTTTTCACACAAAATTTGATACAGGTTCTTTGATCCATTTTTTTGAATAGGTAAAAATCGAAGACGATCCAAAACACGTGCAAGCAAAGCAGCTGTCAACAATTAAGTGAACATTCAAAATGGCCGAGCTTGTCGGCATAAGTGAGAGACATGAGTAACAACCTAACGCCACAAAAAAATCGAAATTCGAATATACGTACCCCGCGAAAATTCAAAAGCGCGCGATACTTTTTAAACAAACGGTATATATATATATATATATATATATATATATATATAAATATATATAAACATTGCACCAAAACAACTACAATAGAAGACGAATCAAAATTGAAGAGGAAGGAGACGAATAAGAAAAAAAAAGTCTAATTCAAACGGCGCCGCGGCAGCTACAGATATTGGAGAATGAACCGCCCAAAGGCGTTTTAGTCGTTGGCAGCTCGAACGTAAAGCGCGTTAAGACATTTGTGATAAACGCTATCGGGAATGACAAACGTTGCAACAGTAATAGTCATAAAGAGGCGGCTATGCGCACTACAGTTGAATGTAATGCTTTAGGTAAATAGCGCCGTGATACCGGCCACTATTATCTAGTCTTACACAGATTGACACTAAGACTGGAATGAACCTTTTCAAGATTAAAATAGCTCCAATTATAACTTACTGCCTTCGGGCCATTGCACCAAACAACTGACCTTAGACAACATGAAAGAGATAGATAAAATAAAAGCTAATTTTGTGAAGTATATGCTAGGACTGCCGCGAAACGCTTCAACAACGTTGGCGCTGGAACTATGCCAGGAGCGAACCTTTGTGGAAGATTTTATCCTGGACAAAAACGATTTCAGCGCGCTGATCGTAGAGCAATATCGAGCTTATAGAGAAAAGCGTAATTTGAACTTTGCCATACATATTTTCACCGACGGTCCCGCATTCACGACAGACCGTTGGAGGCGGGGAATGCAAGCAAACAGACGCATACTCTGTAGATTTACCTGGCATGACTACCACCAATATATATATGCCTTAAAGAGTACTGTTTTGAAATTGAAGACTGTGGATGTAAACATTGTGGCACATGTAATATTGACCTATACCACATACTGCAATGCAAGGAAATAGAAGCTGGTTCAATGCATGCAGTAGTGAAAGATGTTATTAGCCGATATGAATTTTAGGTAGCATCTACCAATTTCTAGTGAAATAAGCTTGTATATAATCTAGTCATTCTCTCCATTCAGGATTAAATGATGTGATAAATAGTGCTGCACGTAAAGATTGCTCAATTTTTTAAGTATGGTTCGAGATTGAGTGCGCGCTCATTGATCTTGTCAGTTTTGTTTATAAAAAATAATATTCGACTAACTGTGTGCTCCATTCCCATTGCAGTGGGATATGAAGATAAGTGTAGGTATATTAACCAACAATTTAGATGTAAATTTAACATGAGTACCATTGTTTTGTTAAATATGTTAGTTACATTCAAAAGAAAGCCAAAAATATGCATATTGATGGAGTGCATTTTGCAATTTATGGTGCTCGGTTGATTGCTCAGCATTTCTCTCGTGAGATAGCAAACCACCTGGACATAGCTGTCCAGTCTGATCTTGTACAACCATCATATAAACACAGTCGTAGAATGGCGGAACGAAGCTCTTATTTTCGGGACAACATAATGGATTCACAAAAACTGAAAACAACGTTCCATTTTAATCATCGATTAGAAACCATCCAGTCCCCCGCTCCCGAACCCCCTCGCCTAATTGGCACCACTTCCCCCTCTACCGCCGAAACTAATCGCCCCATTCAATCTAGCAGTTCCTCCCCCACACCTCCCGTGGCTACCTGCGCTCTAAAATGTCTATACTTCAATGCACGCTCGATTGGAAAGGATGATCGCGTTCAGTTGCTCAATTCATATACCGCCTTACATAATATTGATTTAATTTTTATAACTGAAACATGGTTAGGTGTAGGCTTAAGACATGTTACAAATAGTGAATTAAGCTGTGATAATAAGTATTCAGTGCTCCGATGTGATCGCGGCTCTCGAGGAGGTGGGGTTTGTATATTAGTTAGAAAAACTCTTAAGTTCTGTGAGGTCAAGTTAGATGATGATATTGAAGCATTAGCGCTGGACTTGTTTTCAAAATCGTGTTCAGTCAAGATGCCTTGTTTTTATGCCACAAATGCTGGATCGCTGCCGGAGCGCAAGAATCGCATACAAAGAATATGTGATTCTTTTGAAAATATATGTGAAAGTGCTAATCCAATTCTAATTGTGGGCGATTTTGACCTTACAATAATTGACTGGCAAAATGTGTCTCTTTTAGATTCCCAAACCATGTAGACTATTTTTATCAATGCTTGTATAACAAACGGCTTATATCAGTAAGTGACTGAAATTACGCGTCCACCAGTGGACGCAAGAGACTCAATCGACAATGCTGGGCCGGAATATAGTATAAACTTAAGTGATTTATTCATTCACATAAACAGTCATCTGTCGGAAGAAACAGGCTCAACTTTTAGTCATAACGAAAACCCCAAAGGAACATTGATTGATTTGGTTCTTACTACCGATCCAGGTATAATAGAAAATATATCGGTTTTTAAATCCCCGATGCCCTCGGACCATAACGCAATTTCTTTTAATCTTTTATTCGATTCCGAATGTTAAGGAGGGAGGCTATCATTTCTATAAGGGTGATTACGACCAAATCATAGAAAGACTGACACTTGTACCATGGAGATTCTTAAACTGTGATACCGTAGATGACATGTACAACTGTTTTATTCATCAGATGCACGCTGTGATCGAGGAATTTATTCCCAAACGCACCGGGAAGTCTAAAAATAACACTAGACTTCGTGAGTATATCTCTAGTCTAGAATGACTTCAGCAGCGGCCACTCTGGTCACGCAACTACGTGCTGTTGATATTGCTGGACGTCCGCAATGCGTTCAACACCGCCAACTGGTCGACAATAATGAGTGCGCTCGAGCAGAAGGGGATCTCCCCGTACCTGCGGCGCATACTATCATCGTACCTGGAGGAGCGGACACTCCTCACGCAAGGCGAAACCCATCCAATTACGGCAGGGGTGCCGCAGGGCTCAGTACTCGGCCCAGTTCTATGGAACGTGGCATACGATGGTGTCTTGCGGCTCGACGACCTGCCGGATGGGGTGGAGACAATCGCCTACGCGGATGATCTTGCACTAGTAGTCACCGCTCGCACATGGACTATCCTGGAGGCCAGGGCAAACACGGCTCTTGACCGGATAAACAGGTGGATGACTGAACATCACCTGGAGTTAGCACCACAGAAAACCGAGGCCCTTTTTCTAACAGGACGCAGACGGATAGGGCCTATGTCTCTGGAGCTCAACGGGCACGCTCTCACGCCGTCCCGCCACGCCAGGTACCTAGGGGTGACCTTGGACACAGGTCTAACTGGCCTGCCCCACATTAGACAGGTTACGCAAAAGGTGGCAAGAGTATCGGCCAACCTGGCCCGAATACTACCCCGGGAGGGAGGCGCGTCCGATCCCAAACGGCGTCTACTAGCTGCTGTTGCAGAAGCGGTCGCGCTCTATGCCGCGCCAGTATGGGCGGACTTAGCACTCAGGACGGACACGGTCCGCCAGCTCCCAACGGGGTGTGGCAATTCGGGTTAGCCGGGCGTACCGGACGGTCTCCACGGACGTCCTGCTTGTTCTCGCATGCCTGCTTCCATGGGACATGCTGGCGGAGGAGAGGAGTAGGCGAAGATTAAACGAAGAGATATCATGGACCGAGGCTCGAGAGGCCACACTAGCCGCTTGGGCGGAGATGTGGATCCACCCGCCTGCCGGAGACACGAGAGGCACGTGGACACGCTTCCTCTTCACGGACTTGCGCAAGTGGTATACGGCTATACGGCACAGGGACCAATGACATATCACGCTGCCCAGGCGCTGAGCGGACATGGTCAGTTTCAGGCGTACATGATGAAGATCGGAAAAGCCGCGACGGACATATGCGTTCTCTGCGACGCCGGAGTGCCCGATGATGCCGCGCATACAATTGAGACATGCACGGCGTTGTCTGCGTACCGCGATAGCTCACCGTTTACCCTACGGGCATCTACCGCGCAAGTGATCGTCACGCACATGGTCGACTCAACGACAAATTGGGGTGCTGGCCTAAAATACCTCGACGGGCTCATGCGCGAAAAGATCCGGCTGGAGAATAATCGCCGGGCGCGATTCGTCGCCCGGAGCTCCCCTGATTTAACCCAGCAGGACTTACCTGCTCGGGATGCACCTACAGACTAAGGAAAGGGTTGAAGCGTGAGACTCCTCCCTCCTGGTCTCGAGGTAATGGTTCACAATTCCGAACCAGGAGGGGGTTCCGGGGGGGGTGGTTTTTAGTGGGTAGTGCGCTCGGATTAGAGTGAGTTGCGTATTCCCTCTCCGAGCGTCTAGCCCCACACTACCCGTCATTATATCGGCGGATGTGCGTAAGTGCATTTTCCACCCCTTAAAAAAAAAAAAAAGTCTAGAATGACTTATTGAAAATGACGCGAGTCCGCGGTATGCGACCAAACTGCGTAAGGCACGCAGAAGGCTTCGGGTATTAAAAAAATACAATCTCGATTTTAAAGATTCTAAGTCGTTTCTTAGGTATGTCAATAAGCGCTTAAAGGGCAAAGATGATACAAGGGCACTAAAAACAAGCAATGGGGTTACTGATGACATCTCCAAAGCGGATGCCTTTAAAAATGTATTTTCTTCCGTTTACAAGCAGGTCCAACGAAAGCACTTATTTTCTCCTCGCCAACGTCATCAAAGTGTCCGTATTTATTTGTATCGGAATATAATATCTTAAAGAAAATAAATCAACTCCCATCTAAATGTAGCCTCACCCCAGACTGTATTCCTCCATTATTTTATAAAAAAGTAACGCATGTTATAACGGAGCCACTCTCATTAATTTATGCCAGGTCCTACGAAGATGGTGTTGTGTCTGATTTTTTCAGACAATCCGTAATTACGCCTGTGCATAAAAAGGGATCCAAGTCGACCTGTAGCACAATCATCAATAGCGTGTATATTATTAGAAAAATGACTTGTAGATCATATATTTAATTGTATGCAGTCTGAGGGAGCGCTTGACGAGCAACAACATGGCTTTACTAAAGGCAAATCCACAGCAACGCAACTAGTCGAAGTGATCCAAATTTGGGCCATTTATATTAACAAAAGAAAGCATTTAATTGTATTTACTTGGATTTTTCTAAAGCATTTGATAGAGTAAATCATTTTAAACTTTTAAAGAAACTAATTGACCTAGATATAGACAAGCACACTGTTTTAAAGATATCAAGTTATCTAACAAATCGGTGGTTTTGTGTGCGGGTTAACAACAGTTTTAGTCAGTATGGGGCGTGTTCCTCAGGCGTGCCTCAGGGATCATGTCTAGGCCCATTATTATTCTGTATATTCATCTTAGATCTTAAAAATGTTATACCCAAAACCCTTAAGCACAAACTCTACGCAGATGATCTTAAACTTTATGGGCCATCCGGCACAAAGGTCAAGAGGGAGATATTACAGAGAACAATTGACTCTATCTCCGATTGGGGCGCCAAAAATGATATGATAATTTCGGTCCCTAAATGCGCCGTTGTGTGTCTGAAAGAGGTCCACGTTTACACACTTGATGGACAAGAGATACCCAGAGTAAACAGCATTCGTGATCTTGGGGTAACGGTAACACCGGAGCTAGAGTTTAACTTTCACATCACGCAAACTATTCAATCTGCTAGCCTTATATGTAACACCATATTTTGTTGTTTTATTATCGAATGTCCAATGTTCTATATCCGCCTTTATAACAGCCTTGTAGTTCCCAAATTCATCTACAGCTGTGAAGTCTGGCGGCCGTATTTAAAGAAACATATTGATGCAATTGAAAAGGTTCAGTCTAAATTCCCTCGACGTGTTGCATTGAGATGCAAGGTAGCAGTCTCGACTTACTACCTATATCAGAAAGACACTCGAGAGCAGATTTTAAAATGTACGCACGAATTTCTCAGTCGAATAAACTCTTCATATTTCTTTTATATTCGCAACAACAATCTGCGCAGTACTCGAACTATATCATCAAAAATTGTGGCACGATCTGACCGAATCAACAATGTTTTCGTGGCGCATGGCGAGAATGTTCAGAACCATAAACTAGTGATATATTATTATAAACATTGCTATTACATATATCACGCAATGATACTATTGCGCCCCATTAAATAGTAAATTGCTCTTTATGTCTCTTATATTGTGCATTAAATATATTGAATACAAGATTTTTGTGAATAATCATGTATCTACCCTTTAAATACATTAAAAGAGCACTTAAAATGAAATTGAGCCGTGTCTCCCGCTGGATGACGCAAAACGGCCTGCAAGCCCCGGAGAAAACCGAAGCAATATATCTGACAGATCGGAAACGGACCCGAGGCGTGCGTCTCATGCTCGACGGTCACCCCAATGCGGTGACAACAACAGCTAAACACCTAGGTGTCACCCTAGACACTGGCCGGGCGCAGATAACGGCGATATCTATGAAGGTCCACAAGATTGCCAGGGCATTAGTCAAGATTCTGCCTTGGTCAGGGGGCGTCGACCAGGAGAAGAGAATCTTGATGGCGTCAGCCACTGAGTCCACAGCGCTATATGCGACACCAATAATACTCCCCTGGGACATTCTTGCAGGGCAGAGGAGTACCATGAGATTGGAAGATAACATGGACTATAACCAGGCTAGGGAGGCAACAATGTCGGCCTGGGCGGAGCAATGGGCAGCTCTGTCCTCGCAAGCGGGCTGAACTAGTTGCCTTCTCGAGGATCTGGATAAATCTGGTATAAACGGTCAAGGCGCGCTATCGTACTACGCCACGCAGGTCGTTACGGAACACAGCCATTTTCAGACATATATGATAAGGATAGGAAAGTCCCACACGGACATCTGCGTACTGTGCCCAACCGGGACACTTGACGATGTGGACGACACGGTCGCAGGGTGCACAGGACTTATGCACCTTTTCCGGTCCTCCACGTATGCACTTGCTGCAGCTGATACAAAGACTATCATAACCTCAATGATGACGTCAAGAAAATACTAGGCGAAGGAGCCTCATACCTTGACAGGATTATGAGAGAGAAAAAACTTGTCTCGAGAATGAAAGGCGTTCCTTCATGACTAGGCGGAACCGCGAAAGACTCCCACAGGCTTCGGTGGCCAGGACGGGCAGATAGAGCAGACGGCTCCCCCCCCCCCCCCTATGGCCCCGAAGAACTGGCAAACAGTACCGAACCCTGGGGGGTAAATGTGAAAATGTGAGGATTAGGGTTTTTTTAGTAAGTAACCCCATACCACCGGCGAGTCCCACACAACCCACGCGCTCCTTCACATCAGCGCTGGGTGTGCATAAAGCATTTCTCCCAAATCTCACGTTGAAAAAAAGATGTACATACATACAAACAGGCAGGCTGGCAAACATACAGACAGATGTTCCACAACGAATAAAGCGCACCAACACATTCATAGGTAAAACGCACAGATGAGCTCTACGATGAGTACGAAGAAGGCAGACGACGACGGTGATGTTAAACTTAACGTTGACCATCAGCAACTACCACCACGCATGAGAAGAAAGAAGGCAAATCTTTGATCTACTCCTCCTCCTCCTCAAGCAAACAGAAAGAAAAAGAGCGACGTTATTACAAATGAGAACATTACTATTGTCATTGTTAAACTAATATTATAGTCGTCATCGCCCGCATCATCATCATCATTGTATTGTTGTTGCTGCCCATTGTTGCTTTTCCCATTACCTGCGAACCCGGTCTTCTGTAAGCAGTGACGTCTTCCTGCTGTCCGGAAAGTCGTAGAAGCCGTTCTGTTCTAAGATTAACCTTCTCTCTCAGTATCCCTTCAGCCAGTAATTTCCCCTTTTCCTAGTTTTCGCTCTATTTGCATATGTAGCTTGCGAATCCTTGCATGCCCTCTTGGATTGCCTCCATAACCTCTGCATCTGCTAGCCTATCCCTAGTCGCTTGCAGTGCCTCACAGACTAGAGTGTGAAACGCGTCGTCGTCGGCTCCCGTCCGGCAGTGGAGGCAGGACGCCGAAGGTGCCTTTTGTATCATATGCAGATACGCCTGAAAATCGCCGTGTCCTGTCAAAAATTGCGTCATGTAGTACGTGAGCTCTCCTCCAGGGCGCTCGTTCCATTTCTTGATTGATGGAATAATATCCCTGACAGACGCACCTGGTTCGCCGCTTGGGATCCCATCCCACTCGGCCTGCCAACGTGCCTGTGTTTCTCGTCTGGCATCTTCCCTTCCGAGCAGTGGGTTGTCCCATGGTTGTTTGCGCTCGTCTGCTTTTAGGTCCCACTGGACAGTGCCTGCCAGAACAGGCGCAGCCGGCGTATTAACCGTCCTGTATGCCTGCGTAATTCTCAATGCAGGGGCGCGCTGCGTTTTTCTAAGCAGGACCTATTCCTCTGCGTGGAATTTGCTTGCGTGGGCCAGACTGGAACACCAAACAGAGCGATGGATTCTGCGACTGACATTATTAGCCTTCTCTTTACTTCCTTAGGCCCTTAGGGCAATGTTGGCCGGCTCGCAATTTATTTTTATATTTTATTTGATGCTCAATATTCTACAGCAGAAGAGGGAAGTTATAGTTCCTGGAAGGGGGACTATAAAATGATCAGCCGTAGACTTGCTTGTTTAAACTAAAAAAAGTAGTTAATTAAAATTGTAATACCGTCGACTCGATGTATAATAACTTTGGTTGCCAGATACATTTACTAATAAAAAAATCGTACCTAAGCGAAACGGCAAGTAAAAAATAATGCTAATTTACGTAAATATGTAAGCAGTCTATAACGGCCGATAGATCAGGAGTCAAATATGCAGTATGAAAAAACTGCGCAAGGCAACTAGACGACGTCGTATAATGGATGAAGCTAGTCTCGATTAAAAAAAAACTCAAAGTCGTTTTTAGATGCGTAAAGAAACGATTAAACAGTAAATATAATATTGCGGCTATAAATATAATTCCGGCAGTCCTAGAAGATGACGCTTTTAAAGCAAACGCATTTAAAGACTTCTTCTCGTCGGTTGATATTGTCCAACGGGGTTCAGCTCCTGAAAGTGTTTCCAACGATGCATCTTCGAGTGACGGGTGTCCATATTTAGCTATATCCGAATATAATATTCTCACCAAAATCAAACAACTACCCACGGTCATACATTAGTGTTGCTCTCAGATATTATTAGACTAAAACATCTAGTAATATTTAACTTACTTGAGCTGGTAGCAAGCACTGCTCCTCGAACAGTCTAAGACTATAGTGTTGTCTATATTTGTCACGGTTGAGCTCACATTTCCAAAACGGCAAAGCTGGCGACAAAACGGTAAAGAAATTCGGGACCTGACGATTCGGACGAGTTCCATTCGCCGGATCCAAAGCCAAAATCGAAAAGAACGGATAAATCCGACGCCTCCTCCGGGAGGCTCGCATGATCCAGTAGAAACACCACAGACTGGAAGTTCACAAGGCAAAACGCCCTCGAAGCCTAAGATCAATTCACCTGCGCAGCAGGGAAAATCTGGTACTGCAGCACCTGCAGCTGTTGATAGTCAAATTGGCTGCGGATCACAACAGTGCGAACAAACAGTCAACTCCACAGACGAACAAGCCACAACCATCGATTTCGACGTGCGCGAACGTGCAGAGCACGAAGAGTTCATGAACAACGATGGTGTTGTGCACGTTCCAACAAAGGAAGAGAAGTTGCGAATTAAAGCTCAGCGGCTTGCAGAGAGGGATAATCAGCGCATGTTGAAGAAATCCACGGAAGGACGAACGTCGAAATTAACAACATAAACATTTGGTCAACACTGCGTCGAACGCATGGCGATTGACGAGGACGGCGCTGAATTATATAGTGGTTTTAAATCCAAAGAGTTCTTGCCAATATACGTGGCGGTGAGAGCACATGTTCCTGGAGCAAATGTTCGTGCTAACAGTCGAAACAGGCTGGAGATATGGGTCAAGACTATGGAAGAGTTTGAGAAATCAAAGAAATTTCAAATGGTAGGCCATGTAAGGGTGGCTGTATGTAATAAACCTACATCGTCACTATGGGGAAGAATATATGGAGTGCACTTACAATTTTCCGAAGAAGAAGTAGCAGGAGTTCTCCAATCGCAGGGAGTCGTAGAAGTAAGACGGGTACAATATAATGTCAAGGGCAGTGAAGGCGGTGACGGCATTCCACAGCTAGATAAGAGAAACACGTTTGCCTGTGTTAGGATCACAAAGCCGCGTGTCAGCGCAAAGGCAGCAAACTCTGCAAAAATGTGGTACAGAGGGCCACATCATGGCGGAATGCAGAAGTAATAAAACATGGTGTGTCAACTGCCGGATGAGCCATCCGTCTGGAAGTAGAAGTTGCCCAGTGTACCAAACGTGGGCAAAGGCTCAACAAATTCGACACACTCAAGTAATCGGCAGACATTGTGACATTCCGGTTGAGGTTACGGAAATCAAACCTGACACAATGTCGAATACACTCGGCGCAGTGCAAGGAGAAACCAGTTGGGCGGGGGTAGTTAAACGTCAACTAGTTCAAGTTCTGCCAGATGATGGCGAACAAGTCGTTTGCAAGCTTCCAGTTGTCCCCGAAATCTGAAAGACTTCTAAGAAGACATCTCCAAAAAGCAAAAGCCAAAAAAGCTAGGACAGGAATTAAGTAGAATAGAATAGAAAGCGCCTTTATTTGCCGAATAAAGGGTGGAAAAGGAAACTAGGTAGGCAATGACGCCCACGATACTGCCTTGTTGTGCGATTCTCTGGCTACACGCCAGGCGAACATATGATTGTTTCGAGTTTTGCAATATATTTTGGTAAAAACATTACTTGACTTCTACAATTGTTCATTGTCACATTAAAACTACGGTCGATAAGGTCGATGAGTAAAGACAAGGCTCACAAATCAAAATCTGAGTTTGCAGAGGGAGCAGCCAAACTTAAGACTTTTTGGTCAGGCATTAAGTTCTTCATTATGCCGTGGCTTCAGGAGAACCCAGGGGTGGCCAAGTTGGTAGAACTCTTACAGGCTGGAAGCGCCTTGGAGAGTTTCCTAGAGTTTATCTCTCAAAAGCATTCAGATGTCTAGTTTTCTTGCGCACTGGAATTGTGGATGGGGGCACACGAAGGTACTCCCGTCAATACGGCAAATGTGCATACAAGATAAACTGCCTAAACGAAGGTATTTTTAAAAACAACGGCATTGCTGAGGGATACGTATTTTATGGAGATAATGATAACGTCAATAATGAATTTATCAACTTCTCTAGCCACGATTCTGGTTAGAAATTATATTCATCAATGCAGATTAGAGCTGCCTCACATACCAGGTGCGAGAATATCAGGTGTCAAAATAAAAATGGAACGACAGACTCTCAATATTGTAACAATGTCGCCAACCTGTCGCCAAACAGAGAAGTTGATATATCAATAATATTAGCCGCGCTCAAGCATATTTTAAACATCATAATCACCGGAGATGTTAACGTCAAAAACCCGATGTGGGTAAGCCCGACGATGGATAGCCGAGGATTAGCAATAGCTGAACTAATGGCAAAACTGTCATTAACTGTAATGAATGATGGGAATCCAATTCATGCGCAATAACTCGTGGTTTTGTGTAATATCACTTGGATATTGTGGCTGTTAGTGAAAACTCAGTCCCTATTAGCAGACTGGATATTGAACCAGTAGCACTCATCTCGGACCACTGTAGATGCTTTCTTTATATGAAGACTAACAAGGACAAATGGGGAACTACACAAAGAACCGATTGGGAAAAGTATAGAAAGATAATATCCTCAAACGTCGGAACCACTACCAACGTGGATACACTGGTAAAAACGGCATATCTAGCAGCAACCAAGCGCATACGAGTCCACCCACAAATTACCCAACCGAACATAAAATTGGCTCGATTTCTGGATGCAATCAGCAAGTTACGAAAACGATTTAAGAAGCACGGGTTTCTAGGTGACTATGTACGGTACGAATCTCTTAGGAAAGCGGCACTGTCGTACTCAAGAGAACTGCAGGACGTACTGAATAAAAAGTATGTGTCAACATTGAGTCAAACAACGCATCTTACAGACGTGTGACGGTGGATTAAGGCTACCGAATCTGGAAAACCAACAACTCCACTTGGGACATATTGCCTGAAAAATAATGTCAATATGCGCTCAGCATTGAACGACCTGTTAAAAACGGTTACCCTGCCGGACATACCACCATCTCCAATTGCTAAGCCAACTGAAGCCAACTGGGGATCGACGCCAATTGCCGTTTCTACAAAATTATATCAAACTATCTGCACGAGCGCACGCTGTCTAGTACGTGCAAAGGAAGCTTCCCCAGATGTGTCGTGTTGGGAGATCGTGGAGTCCCTCAGGGCGGAGTGCTTTCCTCGATTCTTTTTGTATTAGCAATATCTAACATTGCGAATTGCGTTCCACACGGCTTTCATCTATCCCAGTACTCGGATGACGGGGCCATATGGATTCGCTTAAACGGCAGTCAAACACAACAGTTAAAACAGTCAACCCCATTGCTGTTTCTCAGCTTCAGCGTGGCATCAAGCCAATCGTATCTTCATTAGAGAAACTTGGCCTCAAGATTGAACCATCAAAAATTAAAATAATGTTAATTAATATGCGTCGAGGACAGCATGTAGTAGTTAAGATAGACGGAAAAACAATTGACCAAGTTACGGATATAGAGTTCCTTAGAGTACATCTGGAAGACAACTGTCGATGGAAGATGCAAATTAATGGACTAAAAGAACGCGCCCTTAAAGTTGCAAACATAAACTAGAATCTGTGCGGACTCTCTTGGGGAATCTCTCCATCATCTGCCGTTAAAATAGTCAAGGCGCTTTTCTCGTCGAAAGTGGACTACGTCTTGCCGTTCACGACCAACCTGACAAAAAAGAGACAACTGATCTAGATGCAATGACTGCAGTATGTGCTAAAGCAGCGCTGAGCTTACTCCCTATGACCGGTACACAAACCGCTCTGGCAGAAAGTGGCCTTACGCCTACTAACATACGACAAGAGTTTCTAATGAAGTGTATAATAGTCAGATTAGCCAGAAGTGGTAATAAGCTACTGAGAGAGCGACGGGATGCAGGCTCCTGATAAGCATGTATTTGACATGTCAAATCAAAAACATGCGCCACCGAGCACCACATTAGCTTACTCTCACAGGAGTATTCGTCAGTGATGTTCAGCAATGGATCTCAGCAAGGTTTTACCGGAGGAGCAGGAGTTGTCATACCGGCAACCGGGACAACTATAGCGGTACATGTTGGAAACTGCCAGAGTTTAACCACGGCAGAAATTGTGGCAGTGCATGAGGCGCTTGTATTCGCTCTTCAGTACGATAATCCCAAAAATGAAGACAGTCGAAAATGCGCGGGTTCACTGACGCTGATTTATATTTATTATAATTTATGATACTAATGAGAGCAATACGACAGCGCCGCCTCTCTTCGTATTATTGCCTAGCTAACTTGCACTCTACTCAATGTCCCGGCGGTTAGCGCTAAGCTGTTTTGCCGCCAGAACTC
>QVRM01006487.1:0-77500 GCA_003439945.1 Dermanyssus gallinae | reverse complement strand
AGAACAATTTATATATATATATATATATATATATATATATATATATATATATATATATACGTAATACGTGGCCTAAAATAGTAGCAACAGCACACACTCAGAAATATGTACGAGTATATATATCTGTTGTGTCTAGGCATATTCAGGTAGACACAGCTGTCGGCTCGACGCTACATTGTTGTGTCTAGGCATGTTTAGGTAGACACACGGCTGACGGCTCGGCGCCACGTGCTGGCGGACGTGCAGTGAAAAGAGTAAGCACGAGAAGTTACGAGAAGCGTACGGACGATTCGATAGAAACGTCTACTCGGACCGAATCGATTCTACCACATTCGAGAACAATCTAAGAGGCAATAAATACAGCTGACACAGAGTCAGCAAGCCACTCTACAGGTGGCAGCAGGCGATCGTGTCTTCATTCCTTACGTACTCGGCTAGTCTAAGTTCAATAGACTAAGTCCTCCGGTCAGAGTGTGTACAGTTCACGTACATATTAATATCTATATATATATGGACGGATGATACCATAATACGTTCCAAGCGTACACAATATGCGTACACGGCTAATGCTGCGGAGGATACACTAAATCCGTCGAGATGCATGTATGTACATAATACATACATACATAATGCATACATGTATATGACACGATCACGTTGTGTTACACGAACCAAACTACCGTCAGTTTTCGACCATTTTTCGCCAGCCAGCCAGCCAGCCAGGTACTTACAACTTACTACCCGTATGCTCTCTGCGGAGAGCTGCTCCGCCCCCCCGAAAGATGCAGGCCATCACAGGCGACGCGCAAAAGCCAGGGATAACGGCAGCCTGCCTGTCTGTCTGTCTGTTTGCTCGTTGTCTGTTTATTGCAAGTTATTCCTTCTCCGGGGGCGGTGATGACGTTGCATTTGTCGACTACAGACAGATTACTTTCGTTGCCCCGCTCGAGGCGACCTGGTCGGTCCTCCTCTACAACGGGCGCGTGTGTCCGACGAATGTGTGACGACCGGAGAAACACCGGACACATCTCCCTATACAGAACGTACGACGATAGCGGTCGAAGAAAACGATCAAAACTTCAACCTTTTTAGGTTGGCTGTCTCTCAGCCAACACCAACATACACACACACGAGCGTCGACGAAATTGCTTTCGCAATGCTTCGTAAGGCGGACTCCAAGTAAGTACAAATGTGTCGGCAACGACCGGGATTGAACCCGTACTGCACCTACGTGTCTCCTTCGGTCGCAAGGGGCACACGCGAATGCATCATCACGCCACCGGGCGGGCTCAACCAAACAAAGAAAAAAACGCGCCTAGAGCGCTTTTAGCCGGTCATATGGCTAATGGCCCTAGCCAGCCAATGTCCCAACACACCATACGTCATCAACCAGATCGCGCCGCTGGCTGTCTTACGTACGAAATGCATGCATGTTCTCCCCTTCCTAAGCAAAATCAACAAAACATCTAAAATGACTGATTGCTTCTATTAAAAAAAAGCTTCGAACTATTACAAAGTTACTTGATATTTTTTTTACCCGTTACTGCATACATCTTCTATCATTTGATTGATTATAACGGTGTCAACTATTTTTATCTTGTCAAATTCCTGCAGTATTTCGCATTATCATAATCATCAAGTGTCCGGAGTTCGCTAATGGCCTGGATATACTACCTACTTTTTTTAATCTTAAAATTATTTGGTACTCATGCAGTAACGTTATATTGCTTGGTAGTTTGTATAATATCGCATATTATATAGTTGAAATGAAGTGCCCTGATTATGCTGATGGCCTAACGCTATACTCCCCAGTTTTTTTATTTATCTATTAGTTTTTCATACAGTAGGGTTATATTGTTCCCTAGTTTGTAGAATATAGCATCAAATTCTATCATTAAATAGCAAAATGATGAAACAGTTGCCGACGGCTACTCAATTGGCAAATTACAGCGAACACTAACTTAACGTGGCCAAGTCGCATCTCTAGTTATTAACCTTACTACTTGCTATTTCTGTTTATAAGAACCGCATTTATTTATTTTACAAGAACCCATAGACTGTTTGCGTGGCTCTAGCATTTTTTTAGTTAAATAGAGATCGGTTTCAGAGCATGTATTCAACGCAAGTTTTGTAAGGCCTGAATCTATAACCAATAAAGTCGCAAATAAATATAAGAAAAATTACGGTCAAAGAGGAGAACCTTCGAAATCGTTTGGTCGGCTGAGGCGTGTCGTCATCGGCTGATGACCGATTCAACGGTTGAGGGCGTTGGAGCTTTGGAGCGGAAGACTGTCGTTGGTTGTGGTCGGTGAGGATTGGTTTCAACCGCGCCACAAGACAGTGTAGGTGCAGGGCTATCTTTGTTGTACTGCCTAGAATATCTATATCTCACTGCGTGGAAGCTACATTTCTTACCATTATGTTATTACCTACTAAATGCCTCTTGCCCACTATCTACTATTTTACAAATATATTCTTTAGTTTCACTGTTATTATATAAGCTGCTACGAGAAGAAATACGGAGACACGCGGCAGGGCACATAACGCAGGCTTCCGTCTTCAGGCAACATCTTGCTAGACCCTACAGTGCAGCTCTACTCGATAGGCGCGTTACTTACTGCCTATCGAGTGACTTGATACTTAAATCAATTCTGTTGCTGTTTACTTAATATTGTCACAATGTCCATGTTTTATGTTACGCATTGATAAACCGTGCCTGTATCGTCTTAAATGCAAACGCTGACTGGCAGAACATGTCGTTGTGGTAAACGTTTAATAAGCCGTTTCTCAACAACTGTGAAGGCGCTGCGTAAACGCCACCACAAATCAACAACATGGCGGCGTAGCATTGCTCCAACTATCACCAACTTATTCGCGTGGTGCGCATCCTATTTGCTAAAGTTATTGCCAGGCGGTTTGATTATTTCTCGGTGCATTGGTGCTTTTTAGTCTCTCTTTCCGTATCATGTTGAGTCTGCTGTTGGCGTACAACAACTAAGATTGTTTACTACATTATTGATTACTTCTAGCGATCCTACGTCCTCCTTTTCTGCTTCTCATGGGTGTAAATCCTGCTGAATTACTGCGTCAGTCACGCGATTCCTTCAAGACACATACATGTATTACATGTATATCTTGTACATTGCAAACAGGACCCTACTGGTCGAGCTGGTCGAGCAGCGAGTATAAGCAGCCAGCTAATGAAAGAAGCGAGAGGAAGCGTTTCAACCTGGCGACCGTAGGTAGAGCATAGTAGAGGGTAGCTCTGAGAGAAAAAAATCGCAATGAGAGAGAGACAGTTCTAGCTAGATAGAGAACGAAGTCGTGAGTCTGTCAGCCTTCATTCTCATTCATTGACGACACGAATAGGCGAGATGGTGCGGGTGGGCGGGCGTTTTTGCATCTGTTTGCCGAGATGCTTTGACTTTTGCTGAGTTGCTTTGACCCTCTGTACAGTACCGTTATGAGGCGTGCATCCAAAATCTTAAGTACCCCGTACGCAAGAACTCTGAAATTGTACGTCATGGCTATACAATGTTATGCGACATGCACTTATGAGACTGAAATGATGTCTACATTTTACGGGTACATTCTCGGGAGCTAGTTAGATTATAGAAAAAAGCTGGCTAATTTTATTTAAATTCTTTTCTCCCTGGAGAAACGGGAAAACACCACAGATAACGGCCATGGCCAATCGATACGTGGTCTCGAAAACGACACCCTGCAACACCTATCTTTTGTGCAGCCGCAGCAAAGGCTGTAACATAGTAGAGCAGATGATGATAGTAGAGACCAACAGACTGCATTTCACTTACAACTGACTTTATAGTAAATCAGATGTAAAACATATTTACATAAGACAGTACAACGTTTCTACTGGAGCATTTTGAACTGAATTGACCATAGCAGACAACTAAGGTAGAAAATTACCGCTTTCCTAATCATCTTGAAATGGTGCAATGCAATTTGTTAGTTCATGAGGCTCCGCGGCGTGCTGGCACCCCAAAAAGTGCCGAGACTCCGCTCGCTCTCAATTCGGTTGAAATGTACAGTGGTTTGTGTTTGTTTCGTATAGAGATACGAGTTAATTAAGGTTTCACTCATTTAATTTTATTAAGAGGCTTGAGTCGACCCTCTTCCTTCGAGTGGTTGTTTGAGACGTGTCGTCATCGGCTGGTTAGGGTTGACTCCGTTGAGCTTGGCGTGGACGCTGTGGCCGTTGGACATGGTCGGTTAGGATTGATATTGTGACGAATTTAGTAGAATCGAGTTGAAGTTGAATATGTGGTAGATAAACGGATAGAGAAGAACACATTCCTGGAGAAACACAAAATAGGTTGAAAGTAAGCGTGGGGTTAAGGTAGAATTATTAGAGAGATACTTAACATTTATCAATCTGCTAGGACTTCTCTATAAAGACGGACACCACACGAATCACCCAACAGGTTAGAGAGAGACATCGGATGAAAATGAAATAAAAACAACGGAAATTATGTGACGGGATGCTCTGTGTCATACATCCTGTTTGTCAAATACAATGGCAAACCCGAGGTAGAACATCTCAACGTAAATTACACTTTGGCGTTGTGAAAAGCATGATAATATTAGCATATTCTCATGCTTATATATATATATATATATATATATATATATACTTTAGCTTTAACTCCAAAGGTCGTGTTAACCAAACAGATACAACCTTAATATCGTTTGAATAATTTAATGCTCGTTCGACGTTAGATTTAAACACTACAGGCAGTTGTGATAGAACTTAATACAAAATTGCATGCATTGCTATTTCCTGCTGCTATTTTCCTTCCGTCTAGCTTTAGTGCAAAATTAACATCTGCGTTATCCACACTAAGGCAAAATTAATGTCTGCGTTATCTACGCTGCGTTTATGGGTCTGATTGTTAGTTATGAGCAAAATTAATGGTAGCTCCGGAAGCCAACCTTGATTGCCAGTTTTCAGATGTGTGGAGCTTTTACAAAACAAACATTTTTCGTAATTTTTTTAAAATAAATATTTGTTTTGCTAGTAAGTCACCGCATTATAGTCTACTTACCCCTTAGCAGCCGCAATTCTTGCTTCTTCATCGGCCTGGGTTGGTACAAGGCCCATTGAAATTGATTCGTGGTAGGTTTTTAACGACTCCATGGCCTCTTCTGAATTTAAATCATCCAACACTTGACATTGGTAGATTCCGTGTCCTGTCGGGCGTTGAGAAACGAATGAATCATGCTATTGTTACAGGCTCCTTTGTTGTCTTTGCGAGTATTATTTCTGAATCCCTTTACGGTTGTTTTTCTGTTGAACTTTTTCGGCCCGACCCTCAGTCAACACGTTAACGTCCACAGGTTTGCTTTTGCATTGCTTCGTAAGACTGACCCCATAAATACAAATGCAAGTGCAACGGTGGGGATCGAACCCGTCCAGCACCTATGTGTATTCTGCGGTTGCGAGGCGAACGCGAATGCACCCACCACGCCACCGTGCTCGGCCAACAACTTTTCCGCCTAAGCAACTTCGTCGTTTTTCGAGTATAATGAGGCATCGACTCGTGTGTATACATATATCCGAATATCTATCCTATATATCATCGAGTCCGACTCCTATGGGGTTGAATGGGCGGTGTAGAATGACGACTATACGATCATTTAAACGCGAGTGGGCTATTGGCAGATGCCAGAGCAGGCATGTTGGGTACAAGGATTGGGAGAAAGAAAGTACAGCAGAATGTTGTGCTTGCTCGTTAGAGAATGAGTTAATTGAACATATTGCAAAATAATGTACAGTTTTGGGGTGAACCGTAATAATGTACAGTTTTGGGGTGAACCGTATGCACTTACTGTAAAGTTTGGAAGAACTCGGCAAGAAGATATTTTTTCCCAATGGAAGGAGGGGGCTGAAACGTTGTTTAGAAGTGAGAATAAAATTTATAAACATAGTTATTCTGTCGTTTTGACTCCTACATGGTTGTGCATACTATACGTTTGTGGGAGAAAATCATCATACCGGCGTGTTCGGAGAATTCTTTATAATCTGAGTGACACCGTTGAAATGCACTTAACTTTCTTATACACCCTATGCAAGCATGCATGTCTTTACTTGTGTACAAATACACATATGCCATTTGTGTGGCTAATTTTGCTCACGCACGTGTTCTAGCTAGTTATTTGTTATATAGAGATCAGGCTTAAATCATGTACTCAATACACATTTTGTTAGGACCAAATCCATGATCTATAAAGTCACAAATAAAGCAGACTTAGTGTAGATACTCTCGATAACGCAACAGTCGCCGGCAAAAGCTAAAACGAACACAGTTTTTCAGCATGCACTTACTATCCAGATTGACATCTGGAGTGTGACAAGTAAGCATGAGATTCGCAAGCCCTTATTCTCTATTCACTTTTTGCAGGCAACTCGGTTCGACTCGTTGTACCGACTAGTCGAATTTGACCTTATGGGATCGGAGGCCGTCTTGTGCCGAGCTGTCCGTAGCGGCCATTTTGGCATGGCATACATGAAACAGCTTGAGTTGACCGCAAAGATACAACCTTAGGGTCGTTTAATTAACTGAACGTCTTGTTCGACGTCAGAGCTTACATAACAGACAGTTGTGATAAATATTTAACACAATACTGCTGGCATTGTTAAAATCTGCTGCCTCTATCCGTCCGACTAGCCTTAGTGCGAAATTGATTCCAGCGTTATCCACGCTACGTCTTTGGGTCTGATTGTTGGTTATGAGCAAAATAAATGGTAGCACCGCAAGCCAACCATGATTGTCAATCTATAGATGTTTGGAGATAAACATTTGTTTTCTTAGTAACTCGCCGCATTCTAGTTTACTTACCTCTTAGCAGCGGCAATCCTGGTTTCCTCATCAGTCTGGGTTGGTACTAGGCCCATTGTACCTGCCTCATGGTAGGCTCGTAACGACTTCATGAGCTCTTCCGAGAGCACGAGACGAATGACCCGTGCTATTGTTTTACGCTCTCTTGCTTCGTTTGCGATTTCCTAATCCCTTTCCAGCTGTTTTTCTGTTTAGCTTTTTGGGGCCGACCCTCAGCCAACATTTCACGTCCACGGGTGTGCAACAGAAAGGATTAAACCAGTGCATCTTTGTGTCTCCTGCGGTTGTGAGGCGCACACAAATGCACCACGCCACCGGGCTTGACCCGTAACTATTCAGTCTAGGCCACTTCGTTGTTCTACGAATATAACAAGACATTGATGAATGTCTAAAATCTTTCTTTAAACTTTTTCTCGGGCTGACCCTCAGACGCATTTAACGTCCACGGGACTGCTTTCGCATTGCTTCGTAAGACGGACCCCATAAATATAAATGTGCAACGGTGGGGCTTGAGCGAATATCTAGCCTACATATCGAGCCCGATACAGTACGCTATCCTATGACGTTGATTTTCCTAAGACGCAGTGCTCGAAAATGTTGCCACCTAATTTCTACAGATATGTTGTTGAACGGATGCAGCTGGTAAACCCGCCACTAAGGATGAAAACGAAGTGAGATTGCCGGGCAGAGTTTGCAGCTAGAGAGATTGGGCACAAGAGTAAGCAATGGGCAAGAACGACGGTATCGGAATAAATGGTGAAATCAAGGGTAAATAAAGTAGTATTTTGGCAAATGGAAATTGACGAGGGGTTCCAGATCGAGTTTGGCAGGTATACATGGAAAGGAAAAGTGTAAAATGGGCGGGGTAGAATGGGTATACGACAAATCGAGAGCGATATTACAAACAAAAAGTTGTGCCAATGAAAGGCAAATATTCAGTAGTTGTTGGAAGATACATTTATGATATGGGTGCGTAAGTAATATATATGCTGTCGCTCTAAGCGCCTCTGATATCAAAGAGTAACATGTGTATTTAGGTATACATGACGAGCGAATAATAAATAAATATATATATATATATATATATATATGTATATTTATATTGCGTTCGACTGACTAGATTACTGATGACTACGTAAGGCTAATCTTCATTTCAAGATCATTGACGGATCAGCTAGAACTAAACAAAATCTCTACCGGAGAGTGGCGTTGGACCAAACGCTTAAGATGATCTTCTGTATGCTATGAGAGGACTGCAAACGAGAAAACTTTTGCGCGATCTTATGATTGACAGTTTCAGGCAGATTGGCATAGATGGAGCTCTTTTGCGAGTTGATATTTCCAGTGTCTTCGATGACGACGACACGCTGTTGGTCGAGGGACAAAAAAGCGGCGAGCTTGAGTTAACGCCGAATATTGGAACTCTTTAGGGGCACCCACTGAACTGCATCTCGTTCACGCTGCTTCTTGCTGATCTGGTTCGCTATGTGCGTCTTAAGAGTTTCAACATGCCGTGGTAGTAACGTATGCTGACGATATGTCAATTGGTCGCCGCACCGTTGGAGCACCAACTCGCGCATTACCGCCATGGTTTGATGAAACTTTAAGGAGAAGGCCTGATGAAAGCCAACAGATCAATAGTGATACTCTGGTCCACATCAAGAATGTTTTGATAATCGACACTCTAGACTCTCTTTATAGGTTGGTTAAAGCGCCTACTGACCGGGCTATACCCGGAAGTCGAGTCACAACAAATATAGCTGCAAATCGGATTTGCAGTCCGATTTAGACTATTTTTTCCACAGACAGATTGGGTAAAATATACAATAGTGTGATCAATATCAGTACAGCCTCATAATGAAGTTAGTAATGACAAATAGGTCCGTATATATATATATATATATATATTCGCATGATTTATTTCCACACCAGACTGGGTCAAAAATTGATCGCCGGAATCAAAATAGGTCATACTGGTTTGTCGTAACGTCACCATAAGAAAGAAAGCCGTGGTTCCGATGCGAAAATAAAAATGCATCTAATCAACGTGTATTGTCTCCATCGTGGCGTATTTTAAATGTCTTTATTGCCTTTAGAGACGTTTGTTTGCTCGTAGATTGAGATCAGTCGGACTAACGATAACTTCGCATCGTTTAGCGTTTATGATAATGCTGAGATGTACAAAAACGTAGGTTTCAAACCTATGGACGGAATCACTGTGTATTTTCTTTACACATCCCCTAGTCGGGGAAATTAGAAGACAATTCATGTTGCCAGAACCACCGGCGCATCTATACATATATATGTATATCCACTGGTTGAGCTCGAAATGTGTACCTAGTAATTGTGTCAACTCTATCTAATAGAAATGCTCTATGATGCTGATGAGCGTGCTTCACATTATAGCACATGGCGGATGCCAAATGTCGCTACTACATGAGTCGATATAGCGCAAGGACACAAACATATAGCACTATCTTTCACAATTTGTAAACCGCAACAGTGAGGAGATGGCAATGGGATGAGTGACTGTTTTTCTTTATAATATATCAGATAAATGATCACCATGTTAAATATCACTTTTCTTCCTCTTTTAACCGTCCCTACCAGCAAAAGTATATTCCAGATTCCTTAGTGCGCATAGAAATTCAAGTCGTTGGGTTCAGTCCACACGCGATGGTTGTATGTTAGTATATCAAAATTATCGAGGTATTGTACCCGCGGAGAGTACGTTTCCACCAGCTTCTACCTTAAATTGGACATCAGCTGCCTAGCACGCCTGTGCAACAGCTTTCGCAGTGCCCTCAGTATTCTTGAAGTCTAGTCAATACTCACTTGCATACGCCTGCCCGAAGCTTGGACTTGTAATCCTAAAAATATTACATGCCTCACATCAAGGCGCCTCTTTGCTTGCGTAAAAAAATGGCTTTAAAAGAATATACAATCCGTTCGCTGCTTTATCCGAGAATTACTGGATGGGCATGGGCCAGTACCCATTCCAACTGCAGCGCCCTCCCGTGCGAGGCAGACGCCGGAATTAAACATAATGCAGTGGAATATCGAGGGTGCCAAAACAGGTCTAGATCTTCTCCCGCACGCAGAATTATCCGCGTTTGACATTGTTATTTTAACTGAGACATGGTCTACAAAAAACATGAACGTGAATGGATTTTACACTGCTGGGTGTCTGGCACAACACGCAGCAGGACCAGGAAGACCAAGTGGGGGCGTAGCTGTTTTGTACAATGGCAGATCTGGTGAAGTAACAGTTCAGTATAATGATGACAACTGTGTCATTTTAAGTACCGATAAATGTAATGTCGTTGCCATGTACTCAAGTCCCGCGGAGGGAATAATAGATCTGCTCGATAAGCTGTGTCGGTCGCTCGCTCGATTCAGTTGATCTACGAAAACCAACTCTACTCTGTGGTGACTTAAACTGCCCAATAGATAAACCCAGCAATAGTAGCTGCAGATCGCTGATCAACACCTTACATGATCGAGGTCTGTGGCTTGTCACCTCTCCGGATGTGCATACATTTGTGGGACCACAAGGTAGATCAACGATCGATATATTTGCAACCAACATGGAAGAGACCTCCGTGACGTATCACGGCGTGCTGTCGCAACTGACAGCTTTCGGAGCCAAATCGCATCTTCCGGTTGGACTCAGTGCACGGATGCCGGCGGAATCTCTACTTCAACGGCGATTAAAATGGTCGAAGTCGCTAGACATTAATCGTTCAGTGTTCCCGAGAAATCTTGCCGCCTCCAAAAGAGTTTTCGGTTGATGAGTACGCCAGTCGAATTGTTTCAGTCATACGACGAAGCGTCTGCGAAAAGCGATCCAGGCGCAGCGTACCTGGGATGAACACAGATCTGCTTAAGCATTATGTTGTCCAAGCTTATATTCTATTCCGATTACAAGACATTATGTTGCCGTTATATCAATGGCTCAACAGGACGTACAAACAAATTATCAAGTCAGCCAAAAGGGACTATGCTCTAAATAAATAAAATTGTCTCATTCTGGAAGCCATGAACAACCGTATAAATTGATTAAAAGCGAATCCCGGACTGTCGCTTGCCCTATCCCATCTAAGGAGTTAGGAGCGTACTTTGGGCAGATGTACGCAATCGATAATACCATCCCAGAAAACGTTCCTGAGCTTATATCTGTGTGGGATGAGATGACTATGCAAGCTAAAGAGGATATCTTGGCTGAGATAACTAAAGATGATGTTATCAACGCCATACTGAATTCAAAATCTCGTAAAAGCACCAGGTCCAGATCAAGTGCAAAATGAACACCTGCACCAAGTTATGTTGCTGGTTCCCGCCATACACGCTCTATTCAACAAGATACAAGAATATGCATCCTTGCCCTCGTCTTGGAGGGAAATTATTTTGAGTGTCATACCGAAAGGGAAAGGTAACCCGCTCTCCTCGTCATCTTGGCGTGGTATTGCGAAGAAAAGTGTTGTGTACAAGCTTTTAGCTAGTATATTAACTAAGCGACTGGAGGCGTTTCTCGACGACGTGGATGGCTTGCTGGAAGAGCAGCATGGATTTAGAAGAGGAAAGTCGACGATGACTGCTTGCTCCGTGCTTCTCGGCGAGATTCGGGCAAATCTCTCACAAAAACGGTTACCGCTCTACGCCGTTTTTGTAGACTTTAAAGCGGCCTTTGACACAGCGTCGCGGAAACTGATTGTGGCTAAGCTGGCATATCTCGGAGTACCGCTCACATTTCTTCAGCTGATTGCCTCAATCCTTCAACAGGGCACAGTTGTCCTCGATAACGGAGTGTCTGAGCACGAGCCTTTGGTTCAAACAACAGGGGTTGCTCAGGGGGACAAGCTCAGTCCTCTCCTATTCTCTGTTCTGGTTTCGGATTTACCATCAATAATCACCAAACGACACAAGTTCGTCAAGGTGTTGCCGACGATTTGGTCCTGTTTTCCAGAAGCCGTGTTCACACTCAGCAGGCGCTCGCAACTCTGCAGAAGTATGTGAATGCTAATGGCCTGGTTATAAATGTGAGTAAAACAAAGGCTATTAAATTCAGGGGAGGCGGTCGGCTGGCTAGCGATGATGGGCTTCACCTTCAAGGAAACCCTGTCGAGTACGCAAAACATTTCGACTACCTCGGCGTTGAATTAACAACCACTGGGTTGTGTTTTACGCGACATATCAAAGAAAGAATCCGTAATGGCAGAATTGGGAGGCGAAACTAGCTGATGTCGATCCAGCCTTCTTTATGACGCCTGCCCTCACCTCGGACACGTGGAAGGATCCCAATATGGCAAATCGTCATCTTACCCTTCGATTCGCAATGCATGGTTTTCACCATAAAATTTTTGTTCGGCCTGGCCACCATGAACGTTGCGGCCATCAATTCACAACATATCATTTACTTGAATGCTCCAATCCGGTTTCTGTAAACCGTCTAATGTAACAAAATATAATACCTACTATTCGGTCAATAAACCTGAAACAATACTGGTAATGTAATCAAAAATACCGAAATGTGATGTAATAATAAATAATAAAAGTTTATTTTCCGTATAATACATTAGATATATGTTACACACATCACAATGGACACAGCTAGGTCAATGCGCCTAGTAGGCGCGCACTATGTATTTATATATATATATTTAGTTTTTTATTAACAGCTTACGATGGCGGTGAAGAATCGTGCGTTTGTCGATGGTCGTGGTCAGCCATGTTTATAGCACGAAATCAGTGTTGCCCCAGCAGAATCAGTGTCTGCATCGAAGTTCATTCGCAAGTTGTTCTTTCTCCTTAGTATCGTTTATCGTTAGCCAGCCAGCTAGCGTCTTGCCTAGAACTCAACCTTCATTGCTAACAGCCTTGCTGTTTTTGTTGTCGTCGTTGTTGTTGTTGCTGCTTAATGAATCTTTGTTTTAAATTAGGTGTTGTTGCTATTGCTGTTTAATGAATCTTTGTTTTAAATTTGGTGTTGTTGTTGTCGACATCTGTTTTTAGTGTTGTGGTTGCCGAGCATTTTTGAGGAGAATATCATAGAAGTGGCGGATACCGGTTTCGCGTCCATTCACTAGTAGTGTTTGTCGGTAACGCTGCTCCTGCGTGCGTGCGAAGCTAGTCAGTCTGCAAAGCGGTGCAGACATGGCGCCAAATAGAGGATGCCACCACCACGCCAGTAGCGAAAACGCGGGAAGTGCGCACTAAATGCGCGGGCAATCTATGATATAAAAGGAGGATATGCAAATAAATGAGTCAATTCGGTCGGTTGGTGCGAGCCAGGCGTGTGTTGTTTGAGCGAGAGAATGGCGAATTCGTAACGGTCGCCAGCCGGTCATGGGGGTGGTGGACACTACAATTTTCAATAATTTGTAAATTGTTTAAATTGTATCGATGTCAGGAGATAATGGTTTTAAAATCAATAAATATAGATAGATACATAATGTATGACATCACGGCGTATTGTCACCCAAACAACACGGCTTTCGCAGGACCCATTCCACAATCGACTCTATCGAAGAAATCATATCATCGAGAGTTAGGCGAAAGACCATGGTGTCACTTCCGAAACGCGCAAATACGTGCTCTTGATATCTACTTGACGTTAGAAACGCTTTCAACAGCGCAAGCTAGGCAGAGATTCGCTGCTGCGTCGCTTACTCACTCACCACGGCGCCTTTAACATGTCCGCGGGGCTCCCCCAGAGATCCATACTGAGACCAACATTATAGAACCTGGCGTTCGATGCCGTACTGCGCCTGCCAGACCTCCCCCCCGGGGCAGAAGCGACGGCCTATGATGCGGATGATCTAGCATTGACAACAGTGTCCCGCCACGAGCCTCTCCTTGAAATCATTGCGAATGACGACTTTATGAACGACAACAGAAGGATGGAAGATGGTCACAACGAAAAGTCGACGTACGGCGCACAAGAGGCAGGGGAAAGGCGAAGAGCAGCAGAACTATATATATATATATATATATATAAACATTGCACCAAAACAACTACAATAGAAGACGAATCAAAATTGAGGAGGAAGGAGACGAATAAGAAAAAAAAGTCTAATTCAAACGGCGCCGCAGCAGCTACAGATATTGGAGAATGAACCGCCCAAAGGCGTTTTAGTCGTTGGCAGCTCGAACGTAAAGCGCGTTAAGACATTTGTGATGAACGCTATCGGGAATGACAAACGTTGCAACGGTAATAGTCATGGAGGGGCGGCTATGCGCACTACAGTTGAATGTAATGCTTTAGGTAAATAGCGCCGTGATACCCGCCACTATTATCTAGTCTTACACAGATTGACACTAAGACTGGAATGAACCTTTTCAAGATTAAAATAGCTCCAATTATAACTTACTGCCTTCGGGCCATTGCACCAAACAACTGACCTTAGACAACATGAAAGAGATAGATAAAATAAAAGCTAATTTTGTGAAGTATATGCTAGGACTGCCGCGAAACGCTTCAACAACGTTGGCGCTGGAACTATGCCAGGAGCGAACCTTTGTGGAAGACCTTATCCTGGACAAATACGATTTCAGCGCGCTGATCGTAGAGCAATATCGAGCTTATAGAGAAAAGCGTAATTTGAACTTTGCCATACATATTTTCACCGACGGTCCCGCATTCACGACAGACCGTTGGAGGCGGGGAATGCAAGCAAACAGACGCATACTCTGTAGATTAACCTGGCATGACTACCACCAATATATATATGCCTTAAAGAGTACTGTTTTGAAATTGAAGACTGTGGATGTAAACATTGTGGCACATGTAATATTGACCGATACCACATACTGCAATGCAAGGAAATAGAAGCTGGTTCAATGCATGCAGTAGTGAAAGATGTTATTAGCCGATATGAATTTTAGGTAGCATCTACCAATTTCTAGTGAAATAAGCTTGTATATAATCTAGTCATTCTCTCCATTCAGGATTAAATGATGTGATAAATAGTGCTGCACGTAAAGATTGCTCAATTTTTTAAGTATCGTTTGAGATTGAGTGCGCGCTCATTGATCTTGTCAGTTTTGTTTATAAAAAATAATATTCGACTAACTGTGTGCTCCATTCCCATTGCAGTGGGATATGAAGAGAAGTGTAGGTATATTAACCAACAATTTAGATGTAAATTTAACATGAGTACCATTGTTTTGTTAAATATGTTAGTTACATTCAAAAGAAAGCCAAAAATATGCATATTGATGGAGTGCATTTTGCAATTTATGGTGCTCGGTTGATTGCTCAGCATTTCTCTCGTGAGATAGCAAACCACCTGGACATAGCTGTCCAGTCTGATCTTGTACAACCATCATATAAACACAGTCGTAGAATGGCGGAACGAAGTTCTTATTTTCGGGACAACATAATGGATTCACAAAAACTGAAAACAACGTTCCATTTTAATCATCGATTAGAAACCATCCAGTCCCCCGCTCCCGAACCCCCTCGCCTAATTGGCACCACTTCCCCCTCTACCGCCGAAACTAATCGCCCCATTCAATCTAGCAGTTCCTCCCCCACACCTCCCGTGGCTACCTGCGCTCTAAAATGTCTATACTTCAATGCACGCTCGATTGGAAAGGATGATCGCGTTCAGTTGCTCAATTCATATACCGCTTTACATAATATTGATTTAATTTTTATAACTGAAACATGGTTAGGTGTAGGCTTAAGACATGTTACAAATAGTGAATTAAGCTGTGATAATAAGTATTCAGTGCTCCGATGTGATCGCGGCTCTCGAGGAGGTGGGGTTTGTATATTAGTTAGAAAAACTCTTAAGTTCTGTGAGGTCAAGTTAGATGATGATATTGAAGCATTAGCGCTGGACTTGTTTTCAAAATCGTGTTCAGTCAGGATGCCTTGTTTTTATGCCACAAATGCTGGATCGCTGCCGGAGCGCAAGAATCGCATACAAAGAATATGTGATTCTTTTGAAAATATATGTGAAAGTGCTAATCCAATTCTAATTGTGGGCGATTTTGACCTTACAATAATTGACTGGCAAAATGTGTGTCTTTTAGATTCCCAAACCATGTAGACTATTTTTATCAATGCTTGTATAACAAACGGCTTATATCAGTAAGTGACTGAAATTACGCGTCCACCAGTGGACGCAAGAGACTCAATCGACAATGCTGGGCCAGAATATAGTATAAACTTAAGTGATTTATTCATTCACATAAACAGTCATCTGTCGGAAGAAACAGGCTCAACTTTTAGTCATAACGAAAACCCCAAAGGAACATTGATTGATTTGGTTCTTACAACCGATCCAGGTATAATAGAAGATATATCGGTTTTTAAATCCCCGATGCCCTCGGACCATAACGCAATTTCTTTTAATCTTTTATTCGATTCCGAATGTTAAGGAGGGAGGCTATCATTTCTTTAAGGGTGATTACGACCAAATCATAGAAAGACTGACACTTGTACCATGGAGATTCTTAAACTGTGATATCGTAGATGACATGTACAACTGTTTTATTCATCAGATGCACGCTGTGATCGAGGAATTTATTCCCAAACGCACCGGCAAGTCTAAAAATAACACTAGACTTCGTGAGTATATCTCTAGTCTAGAATGACTTATTGAAAATGACGCGAGTCCGCGGTATGCGACCAAACTGCGTAAGGCACGCAGAAGGCTTCGGGTATTGGAAGAATCCAATCTCGATTTTAAAGATTCTAAGTCGTTTCTTAGGTATGTCAATAAGCGCTTAAAGGGCAAAGATGACACAACGGCACTAAAAACAAGCAATGGAGTTATCACTGATGACATCTCCAAAGCGGACGCCTTTACAAATTTCTTTTCTTCCGTTTACGTGGCCCAAGCAGGTCCAACGAAAGCACTTATTTTCTCCTCGCCAACGTCATCAAAGTGTCCGTATTTATCTGTGTCGGAATATAATATCTAAAAAAATAAATCAACTCCCATCTAAATGTAGCCTCACCCCAGACTGTATCCCTCCATTATTTTATCAAAAAGTAGCGCATGTTATAACGGAGCCACTCTCTTTAATTTATGCTAGGTCCTACGAAGATGGTGTTTGTCTGATTTTTTCAGACAATCCGTAATTACGCCTGTGCATAAAAAGGGATCCAAGTCGAACGTTGATAACTAGAAGACCTGTAGCACAATCATCAATAGCGTGTATATTATTTGAAAAATTACTTGTAGATCATATATTTAATTTTATGCAGTCTGAGGGAGCGCTTAACGAGCAGCGACATGGCTTTACTAAGGGCAAATTCACAGCAACGCAACCAGTCGAAATAGTCCAAGATTGGGTCATTTATATTAACAAAAAGAAAGCAGTTGATTGCATTTACTTTGATTTTTCTAAAGCATTTGACAGAGTAAATCACTTTAAACTTTTACAGAAACTACTTGACCTAGATATAGACAAGCACACTGTTTTATAGATATCAAGTTAGCTAACGAATCGGAGGTTTTGTGTGCGGGTTAACAACAGTTTTAGTCAGTATGGGGTGTGTCCCTCGGGCGTGCCTCAGGGATCATGTCTAGGCCCATTATTATTCTGTATATTCATCTTAGATCTTAAAAATGTTATAGCCAAAACCCTTAAGCACAAACTTTACGCAGATGATCTTAAACTTTATGGGCCATCCGGCACAAAGGCCGAGAGGGAGATATTACAGAGAACAATTGACTCTATCTCCGATTGGGGCGCCAAAAATGATATGATACTTTCGGTCCCTAAATGCGCCGTTGTGTGTCTGAAGGAGGACCACGTTTACACGCTTGATGGACAAGGGATACCCAGAGTAAACAGCATTCGTGATCTTGGGGTAACACAGGAGCTAGATTTTAACTTTCACATCACGCAAACTACTCAATCTGCTAGCCTTATATGTAACACGATATTTTGTTGTTTTATTATCGAATGTCCAATGTTCTATATCCGCCTTTATAACAGCCTTGTAGTTCCCAAATTCATCTACAGCTGTGAAGTCTGGCGGCCGTATTTAAAGAAACATATTGATGCAATTGAAAAAGTTCAGTCTAAATTCCTTCGACGTGTTGCATTGAGATGCAAGGTAGCAGTCTCGACTTTCTACCTATATCAGAAAGACACTCGAGAGCAGATTTTAAAATGTACGCACGAATTTCTCAGTCGAATAAACTCTCCATATTTCTTTTATATTCGCAACAACAATCTGCGCAGTACTCGAACTATACCATCAAAAATTGTGGCACGATCTGACCGAATCAACAATATGTTTTCGTGGCGCATGGCGAGAATGTTGAGAACCATAAACTAATGATATATTATTATAAACATTGCTATTACATATATCACGCAATGGTACTATTGCGCCCCATTATATAGTAAATTGCTCTCTATGTCTCTTATATTGTGCATAGAATATATTGAATACAAGATTTTTGTAGTTACAGTGGAATATGAATATCTAACTACTCTTGGGCTTGTGAGGGGTGCTACCAATCGAGCTTATCCTCGAGGCAGCCCCTCATTGTACCCATAATTGCTGCCGCATTGCCGCGCTGAACCGCCAGATATAGCCGCTGGAGTAGAAAGTCGAAAGCTCTTTTGTCCCCCGTCGTGAGTTCAATTCGTTTGCCAATCTTCTGTAAAAGTGACCATGCCTCAGGGTCAGGTCCCCCTAGTGTCTCCAATACTACACACACGTGGCACAAAAATGAACTCGTCGGTGAGCTGGGCGTATTTGTTGGTCTTTAGACGTTCAGCCTTGCGTGCTGCGGAGCCAGCGGCTGATGCGCTGGCCTCAATGTTCGAAGGGGCGAGCGTGTCGGTGACTGTAGCATCCCAAATAAGCGCCTTTCCCCTTTCAAAAGGGATAAGGGTGAGACCGTCAGGCCTCTTTCCGTCGCTTCTTAGGAGGCCGGTTGGCTCTCGAATACATGTCAGTAGAGCTGACCTTAAGGCCCGGGCGGTAATCTCGTTAATCTCGCTGTGACGGCTTTGACGTCCTTCGCTTCTGTTGCAGGATAGCCCGTGGGTTTCCCTAATGTCCACTTGTGCTCCGCACGGACACCGGTGTTCCTCCGTTAGTCTTGTTCCCAACCTCAAGCCGATGCACAGACGAAAACTTTCGTGATCAAGTAAAGTGCCAAGGTTTGAAAAAGGGATAGCTTGGAGCCATTTGCTAGCCCCTTTTGGACAACCGCCTGTAGTCGGGCTTTGTCTGCCGTGGACAGTGCATCGGACAGTAAACGCTGATATTTCTTGGATACTATGAGATCGTCATAGGACCTCTGCAGGTGTTTGTTTGCCTCTGGGAGTAGGCCTGCGAGGTTCTCAAATCTTGTATCAGCAGCTTTTTTGGCATCCTGGAAAGCCTGCTATGGCCGGACTGATGTGCTGGACTGTAGCTTCTGAGGCGTGTAATGAAGCAACGTGACAGCTGGCTGCCAGATCTGCTGCAGAGCGGATTCCCAAACCTCCGAGTCTAAGAGGAAGGGTGGCTTGAGCCCAGTTGTTGTCGGCCAAGTTTAGGTTGAGGAGGTCGCTAAGGCTGGTCCTAAGGCTATTGTCTAACTCCCTCAGCAGGTCCTGGTTTGATCCGACGTCCGTGCTGCGGAGGAAGTGGATAATTCTCGATGAGCCCAACGATGATTTTAATAGGTGATATGCGCTATGGGGATTAAGCAGGTTTAGCCGGTTTAGGCGAGAGCAAAGACTCTTTATCTTACCTGCGAGTTCTGGGTGAGTGGCGGCCGACCCCACAGGGGACCCTAAGAGCGTCATATCTGCTGCCTCGACTTGTTTGCACCCCAAAAGAAGTGCCTCAAAAGCGGATATGTTCGGGTGGCCTTTGTAAATAATTTCGCACTTCTGGGGGTTGAGCTCAAGACCACTCTTCTGACCGAAGTCAAGAACTCTCTTGATATCTGCCTGTACCACAGATGCTTTTCCCCCAATGGTGCCATCGTCTAGGTACCAGAGATTTAAGGGGGACTGGATAGAATTGACCAGTTCTTTGATTGCTAGGCAGAATAGCGGCGGACCAAGGGGGTCGCCCTGCTGCACGCCCCTGCGCGAGAAAATTGTTCTTTCACCGAATGAGAGCTCTGAACTGGATCTGTAGGTTTGGTCAACTGGGTCAAGGGGGCTGCCTCTGGCCAATCCGTGTGTACAGTTTTTAGTATGTGGTCGCGACGGACCTGGTTAAAAGCATTCTTAAAATCGAGTTTGGCGGCGACGAAATTGTTGGGTGCGCTAGACATAAAAGCTCTTGTTGTGTGGACCACTGCTTCGATGCCATTAGGCGTTTTGAAGCCAAGCTGGTGGGCCCCAAGCTTTTCGCACACGATATTTGTTCCTAGCTTGACAGTGATTTTTGCCGCAATCCTCCGAAAGACTGAGGAAATGACGATTGAACGAAATGACCCACTCGGCTTTTTAATTGCGATGAGGCGTCCACCAAAAATAATAGGGCGGATGGCCTCAGGCACTGTGCCATTTCTGATAATGTCAATCACTTTTGCTAAGTCACGCAGTAGACGACTGGCAACATTTGTGTTGGTCGTGGCAATGAGGTCTCTGAGGTGGCGCGGCCGCAGGCCGTCCATACCGGCGGTAGACCCTGCCGGAAAGGTTCGTACGGCCTCGCGAATCTCTTCTGAACTGGTGACTAGCGGCTCAGCATGGGATAGTCTTGGTGGCAAGTCAAGGTCGGCCGGTTCACTAGGGTGTTTGGAAGTCATTTCCACGAACGCTTCGGCTGCGCAAACAGGACTTCCCACAGAAAGCAGAGCTCTCGCAGCGCCTCCAATGTCGCCTTCGCCTAGTAGCCTGGTTGCTCGTCTAGCGGCAGCTTTGTCCTCGTTAGGTCGCTTGTTCCAGTGCTTCCTTGGGACCAATTCGGGTGAAGGCCCACTACCTGATCTATGTTCCTCGATTCTGTCTCTGAGGTATGTGGTCCAACTAAGATTGTTCTGTTTTCGTGATGGAGCTCTGAGAACTGTATGCGCGAAAACCAGTAGGTTGGCCCAGCTATGCGCGTCATTGTTTTGATGTACGAGTGAAAGTGTGTCGGCCAGCACTACCGCAACTGCAGGACGGGCACTTTTAGGGATGGTGTCAAGCCGTTTGTATGTCTTTGTGTACTCGGCGAGTTTTTTGCGCAGGTGGGTACCATCAGTGTTGTCGACCGGATTGCTGACGGGGGGTAAAAATGGGTGTTCAATTTTCGAGTGTGCTGCTGTCATATGCCGTTTGATTTTTCTTCTTGTAAAGTTCCTTTGGCAATGCGTGCAAGTAACCCTGTTGTAGCGAGGAGCTGGGCTTAGGTTCCCTAGATTTTTGGGAATAACCATGTATCTACCCTTTGAATACACTAAAAGAGCACTTGAAATGAAATTGAGCCGTGTGTCCCGCTGGATGACGCAAAACGGTCTGCAAGCCCCGGAGAAAACCAAAGCAATATATCTGACAGATCGGAAACGGACCCGAGGCGTGCGTCTCATGCTCGACGGTCACCCCAATGCGGTGACAACAACAGCTAAATACCTAGGTGTCACCCTAGACACTGGCTGGACACAGACATCGGCGATATCTACGAAGGTCTACAAGATTGCCAGGGCATTAGTCAAGATTCTGCCTTGGTCAGGGGGCGCCGACCACAGCGCTATATGCGACACCAATAATACTCCCCTGGGATATTCTTGCAGGGTAGAGGAGTACCATGAGACTGAAAGATAACATGGACTATAACCAGGCTAGGGAGGCAACAATGTCTGCCTGGGCGGAGCAATGGGGAGCCCTGTCCTCGCGAGCGGGCTGAACTCGTTGCCTTGTCGAGGATCTGGATAAGTGGTATAACGGCCCAGGTCAAGGCGCGCTATCGTACTACGCCACGTAGGTCGTTACGGAACACAGTCATTTTCAGATATATATGATAAGGATAGGAAAGTCCCACACGGACATCTGCGTACTGTGCCCAACCGGGGCACTAGACGATGTGGACCACACGGTCGCAGGGTGCACAGGACTTTTGCACCTTAAATGAAAATGTGAGGATTAGGGTTTTTTTAGTAAGTAACCCCATACCACCGGCGAGTCCCACACAACCCACGCGCTCCTTCACATCAGCGCTGGGTGTGCATAAAGCATTTCCCCCAAATCTCACGTTAAAAAAAGATGTACATACATACAAACAGGCAGGCTGGCAAACATACAGACAGATGTTCCACAACGAATAAAGCGCACCAACACATTCATAGGTAAAACGCACAGATGAGCTCTACGATGAGTACGAAGAAGGCAGACGACGACGGTGATGTTAAACTTAACGTTGACCATCAGCAACCACCACCACGCATGAGAAGAAGGAAGGCAAATCTTTGTTTCTACTCCTCCTCCTCCTCGAGCAAACAGAAAGAAAAAGAGCGACGTTATTACAAATGAGAACATTACTATTATCATTGTTAAACTAATATTATAGTCGTCATCATCATCGCCCTCATCATCATCCTCATTAGTATTGTTGTTGCTGTTGTTGTTGCCCATTGTTGCTTTGCTCATTACCTGCGAACCCGGTCTTCTGTAAGCAGTGTCGTCTTCCTGCTGTCCGGAAAGTCGTAGTTTCTCTAGTTTTCGCTCGATTCGCATATGTAGCTTGCGAATTCTTGCATGCCCTCTCGGATTGCCTCCATAACCCCTGCATCTGCCAGCCTATCCCTAGTCGCTTGCAGTGCCTCACAGACTAGAGTGTGAAAGGCGTCGTCGTCGGCTCCCGTCCGGCAGTGGAGGCAGGACGCCGAAGGTGCCTTTTGTATCCTATGCAGATACGCCTGAAAAGCGCCGTGTCCTGTCAAAAATTGCGTCATGTAGTACGTGAGCTCTCCTCCAGGGCGCTCGTTCCATTTCTTGATTGATGGAATAATATCCCTGACAGACGCCCCTGGTTCGCCGCTTGGGATCCCATCCCAACGTGCCTTGTTTCTCGTCTGGCATCTTCCATTCAGAGCAGTGGGTTGTCCCATAGTTGTTTGCGCTCGTCTGCTTTTAGGTCCCACGGGACAGTGCCTACCAGTACAAGCGCAGCTGGCGTACTAAATGTCCTGTATGCCTGCGTAATTCTCAATGCAGGGGCGCGCTGCGTTTTTCTAAGCAGGTCCCTATTCCTCTGCATGGAATTTGCATGCGTGGGCCAGGCTGGAACACCAAACAGAGCGATGGATTCTGCGACTGACATTACTAGCCTTCTCTTTGCTTTCTTAGGCCCTTAGGGCAATGTTGGTCGGCTTGCAATTTATTTTTATATTTTATTTGATGCTCAATATTCTACAGCAGACGAGGGAAGTTAGAGTTCCTGGAAGGGGGACTATAAAATGATCAGCCGTAGACTTGCTTGTTTAAACTAAAAAAGTAGTTAATTAAAATTGTAATACCGTCGACTCAATGTATAAGAACTTTGGTTGCCAGATACACTTACTAATAAAAAAACTCGTACCTAAGCGAAACGGCAAGTAAAAGATAATGCTAAATTACGTAAATATGTAAGTAGTCTAAAACGGCTGATAGATCAGGAGTCAAATATGCAGTATGAAAAAAACTGCGCAAGGCAACTAGACGACGTCGTATAATGGATGAAGCTAGTCTCGATTAAAAAAAAAACTCAAAGTCGTTTTTAGATGCGTAAAGAAACGATTAAACAGTAAATATAATATTGCGGCTATAAATATAATTCCGGCAGTCCTAGTAGATGACGCTTTTAAAGCAAACGCATTTAAAGACTTCTTCTCGTCGGTTGATATTGTCCAACGGGGTTCAGCTCCTGAAAGTGTTTCCAACGATGCATCTTCGAGTGACGGGTGTCCATATTTAGCTATATCCGAATATATTATTCTCACCAAAATCAAACAACTACCCACGGTCATACATTAGTGTTGCTCTCAGATATTATTAGACTAAAACATCTAGTAATATTTAACTTACTTGAGCTGGTAGCAAGCACTGCTCCTCGAACAGTCTAAGACTATAGTGTTGTCTATATTTGTCACGGTTGAGCTCACAATTCCAAAAAGGCAAAGCTGGCGACAAAACGGTGTAGAAAATCGGGACCTGACGATTCGGACGAGTTCCATTCGCCGGATTCAAAGCCAAAGCCGAAAAGAATGGAGAAATCCGACGCCTCCTCCGGGAGGCTCGCATGATCCAGTAGAAGCACCATAGACTGTAAGTTCACAAGGCAAAACGCCCTCGAAGCCTAAGATCAATTCACCTGCGCAGCAGGGAAAATCTGGTACTGCAGCACCTGCAGCTGTTGATAGTCAAATTGGCTGCGGATCACAACAGTGCGAACAAACAGTCAACTCCACAGACGAACAAGCCACAACCATCGATTTCGACGTGCGCGAACGTGCAGAGCACGAAGAGTTCATGAACAACGATGGTGTTGTGCACGTTCCAACAAAGGAAGAGAAGTTGCGAATAAAAGCCCAGCGGCTTGCAGAGAGGGATAATCAGCGCATGTTGAAGAAATCCACGGAAGGACGAACGTCGAAATTAACAACATAAACATTTGGTCAACACTGCGTCGAGCTCATGGCGATTGACGAGGACGGCGCTGAATTATATAGTGGTTTTAAATCCAAACAGTTCTTGCCAATATACGTAGCGGTGAGAGCACATATTCCTGGAGCAAATGTTCGTGCTAACAGTCGAAACAGGCTGGAGATATGGGTCAAGACTATGGAAGAGTTTGAGAAATCAAAGAAATTTCAAATGCTAGGCCATGTAAGGGTGGCTGTATGTAATAAACCTACATCGTCACTATTGGGAAGAATATATGGAATGCACTTACAATTTTCCAAAGAAGAAGTAGCAGGAGTTCTCCAATCGCAGGGAGTCGTAGAAGTAAGACGGGTACAATATAATGTCAAGGGCAGTGAAGGCGGTGACGGCATTCCACAGCTAGATAAGAGAAACACGTTTGCCTGTGTTAGGATCACAAAACCGCGTGTCAGCGCAAAGGCAGCAAACTCTGCAAAAATGTGGTACAGAGGGCCACATCATGGCGGAATGCAGAAATAATAAAACATGGTGTGTCAACTGCCGGATGAGCCATCCGTCTGGAAGTAGAAGTTGCCCAGGGTACCAAACGTGGGCAAAGGCTCAACAAATCCGACACACTCAAGTAATCGGCAGACATTGTGACATTCCGGTTAAGGTTACGGAAATCAAACCTGACACAAAGTCGAATACACTCGGCGCAGTGCAAGGAGAAACCAGTTGGGCGGGGGTAGTTAAACGTCAACTAGTTCAAGTTCTGCCAGATGGTGGCAAACAAGTCGTTTGCAAGCTTCCAGTTGTCCCCGAAATCTAAAAGACTTCTAAGAAGACATCTCCAAAAAGCGAAAGCCAAAAAAGCTAGGACAGGAATTAAGTAGAATAGAATAGAAAGCGCCTTTATTTGCTGAATAAAGGGTGGAAAAGGAAACTAGGTAGGCAATGACGCCCACGAAGCTGCCTTGTTGTGCGATTCTCTGGCTACACGCCAGGCGAACATATTATTGATTGTTTCGAGTTTTGCAATATATTTTGGTAAAAACATTACTTGACTTCTACGATTGTTCATTGTCACATTAAAAATACGGTCGATAAGCTCGATGAGTAAAGACAAGGCTCACAAATCAAAATCTGAGTTTGCAGAGGGAGCAGCCAAACTTAAGACTTTTTGGTCAGGCATTAAGTTCTTCATTATGCCGTGGCTTCAGGAGAACCCAGGGGTGGCCAAGTTGGTAGAACTCTTAAAGGCTGGAAGCGCCTTGGAGAGTTTCCTAGAGTTAATCTCTCAAAAGCATTCAGATGTCTAGTTTTCTTGCGCACTGGAATTGTAGATAGGGGGCACACGGCCAATACGGCAAATGTGCATACAAGATAAACTGCCTAAACGAAGGTATTCTTAAAAACAACGGCATTGCTGAGGGATACGTATTTTATGGAGATAATGATAACGTCAATAATGAATTTATCAACTTCTCTAGCCACGATTCTAGGTTAGAAATGATATTCATCAATGCAGATTAGAGCTGCCTCACATACTAGGTGCGAGAATATCAGGTGTCAAAATAAAAATGGAACGACAGACTCTCAATATAGTAACAATGTCGCCACCTGTCGCCAAACAGAGAAGTTGATATATCAATAATATTAGCCGCGCTCAAGCATATTTTAAACATCATAATCACCGGACATGTTAACGTCAAAAACCCGATGTGGGTAAGCCCGACGATGGATAGCCGAGGATTAGCAATAGCTGAACTAATGGCAAAACTGTCATTAACTGTATTGAATGATGGGAATCCACATTCATGCGCAATAACTCGTGGTTTTGTGTAATATCACTTGGATATTGTGGCTGTTAGTGAAAACTCAGTCCCCTATCAGCAGACTCGGATATTGAACCAGTAGCACTCATCTCGGACCACTGTAGATGCTTTCTTTATATGAAGACTAACAAGGACAAATGGGGAACTACACAAAGAACCGATTGGGAAAAGTATAGAAAGATAATATCATCAAACGTCGGAACCTACTACCAACGTGGATACACTGGTAAAAACGGCATATCTAGCAGCAACCAAACGCATACGAGTCCACCCACAAATTACCCAACCGAACATGAAATTGGCTCGATTTCTGGATGCAATCAGCAAGTTACGAAAACGATTTAAGAAGCACGGGTTTCTAGGTGACTATGTACGGTACGAATCCCTTAGGAAAGCGGCACTGTCGTACTCAAGAGAACTGCAGGACGTACTGAATAAAAAGTATGTGTCAACATTAGTCAAACAACGCATCTTACAGACGTGTGACGGTGGATTAAGGCTACCGAATCTGGAAAACCAACAACTCCTACTAGGGACATATTGCCTGAAAAATAATGTCAATATGCGCTCAGCATTGAACGACCTAATAAAAACGGTTACCCTGCCGGACATACCACCATCTCCAATTGCTAAGCCAACTGAAGCCAACTGGGGATCGACGCCAATTGCCGTTTCTACAAAATTATATCAAGCTATCTGCACGAGCGCACGCTGTCTAGTACGTGCAAACGAAGCTTCCTCCAGATGTGTCGTGTTGGGAGATCGTAGGAGTCCCTCAGGGCGGAGTGCTTTCTTCGATTCTTTTTGTATTAGCAATATCTAACATTGCGAATTGCGTTCCACACGGCTTTCATCTATCCCAGTACTCGGATGACGGGGCCATATGGATTCGCTTAAACGGCAGTCAAACACAACAGTTAAAACAGTCAACCCCATTGCCGTTTCTCAGCTTCAGTGTGGCATCAAGGCAATCGTATCTTCATTAGAGAAACTTGGCCTCAAGATTGAACCATCAAAATTAAAATAATGTTAATTAATATGCGTCGAGGACAGCATGTAGTAGTTAAGATAGACGGACAAACAATTGACCAAGTTACGGATATAGAGTTCCTTAGAGTACATCTGGAAGACAACTGTCGATGGAAGACGCAAATTAATGAACTAAAAGAACGCGCCCTTAAAGTTGCAAACATAATCTAGAATCTGTGCGGACTCTCTTGGGGAATCTCTCCATCATCTGCCGTTAAAATAGTCAAGGCGTTTTTCTCGTCGAAAGTGGACAACGTCTTGCCGTTCCGACCAACCTGACAAAAAGAGACAATGATCTAGAGCGACAAATGACTGTAAGTATGTGCTAACGCAGCGCTGAGCTTACTCCCTATGACCGGAACAAACCGCATGGCAGTGGCCTTCGCTATACCGGCAAGTTCAGGGTAAAAGTTTAGCGAGGGTTAGCTACTGAATTCCGGAAACGCCGGTATCAGGCAGCTGCCACCCTAGAGTTCCGAACTGACGGACGGACATATGGCAGGCTCTGTAGCAGTATTGAATGCATCAAAACATGCCCAGAGCACACATTGTTACTTCAAGGAGTATTCGTCAGTGATGTTCAGCGATGGATCCTCAGTAAGGTTTACGGAGGACAGGGTTCATCTGCAACCGACACTATAGCGGACATGTGAACTGCCAAGTTTAACGACGGAAAAATGGGGCAGGCAGAGGCGCTGGCTCTTCGTACATATCCCAAGACCGGTTTCTTCTGGACTCTAAAGCGCGTGCTAATACTCTTGCCAACGGAACCTGTAGAATGAAGACAGTCGAAAATGCGCGGGTTCACTGACGCTGATTTATATTTATTATAATTTACGATACTAATGAGAGCAATACGGCAGCGCCGCCTCTCTTCGCATTATTGCCTAGCTAACTTGCACTCTACTCAATGTCCCGGCGGTTAGCGCTAAGCTGTTTCGCCGCCAGAACTCACACACAGTACACACTCAACGATACCGCTGCGCTAGATCTAACAATCACTCAACTAAATATATATATGTATATATATATATAAATCCACCTGCGGCTGCTAGCCACAATCACTCACCCGCCGTTGTCGCTGCCACGCCGTTGGACGTCCCGGTCGCCGCCGGGCTAGAGAATTGCAGAGTGCACGCTACGCCGAACGCTCGGGATAGCAAGGGCTTAATCAAATGGCGCGCATCCCCTTTTTATACAGCTGACGACCGGCACCGTGACAGTGCGCGAACAGTGCAGTGGCGGGTTGTGGCCAACGGTGCCGTTGCGGGCGTCGTGCTAACATGCAGAAATCATCATCGTCATCATCATGGCGCGCAAATACAAACTTCTACCGCGGCCTTCCAATATGCAACAATTACAGCAGCAGACCCATCGGGTCCTAACTCAAATCTCATCCAGTGCGTTCTTCGCTGCGCCGGCCTATCTCAAGTCACGACCTGCGACTACAGTGGGATTCCAGCTCACGTTAATATACGACGAAACGAGCCAGCTCAGAAGGTCGCCAGAGACGCCCAACAGATGAAGAAGAAGGTGGATCGCGTATGCCTGGTGCCGCAGTCCTTCCCCAAGTCATGTCAAAGCTAAAGTGTGGAAACACAGTTGTCAAAATGAGATGAATTGGCAAACTGGATCCCACAAAAGCGTATTAATATGGGGATCGGGATTCATTTTGCAGGACCACATGACGTAAGCGGGGCTTCTCGTAGATGTGCTGTTACGGTTTACCGACTGAGATGTGCCAAGGGTCTGAGCGGAAGCACGCTCAACCATAGTGGAGTAAAATCATCACTCATGTAGCAAGCAGTGTAACAAATATGATGACGTTATACACATCCCTACGAAATGCAGGAAATTCGAAATGGAAAAAGCACAATGGATTACTAAGGCCGTCACTAAGCTTGGCGACGATGGAAACGTGTTATCAGCCCGAATGGCTGGCAGCAGACTGGCCAATCTGGTGAAATTTGTCAATTCTAGTGATATTGTGATGTAAGTTAGCATGGGACAAGTGATGTAATTATCAGCGAAACATGTACAAGTTGTGAGCGTAACGAATGTTAAAAACGTCTAAAGCGTAAAATCTACACCTGTGTAACGGGTCTCTGATGTGAGACTCTCCAGTATATATATGTAATCAATAAACATCTATCATATATATATATATATATATATTTATATGACCTCCTCATCCTCCTCCACCGTTGGCTGATTCCTTAACTAGCTAACTAACAAACTAATTCACTGCTAATCGTGTGGTGTGATACAGACTGGTTGATTAGTAGCTTGACTGATTGGTTGGTCGGTGGCTGTTGTTGACTACCGGTGTGGCGACGGTGTGCAGAGCCAAGCACCACTGGTAGAAGAACCACGTGCACGATCGCAGCCTTCAAGCTGAATTTCCACAGCAACAACAAAAAACACGAACCACTACGAACTGGCGGTCATTTCCTAGGCACCGTCGTCGTCGTCCTCGTCGCTGCTGCTTTGCTGTTCTTCGTAGAACGAACCAGTTGACTTCGTAGACGAGGCGGCAAGACGCCGACGATGGCACGTAGAATTCCCGGGCTCAAGACACGCGCGTGTCGCTTGATTTTTTGTAGGAAAGCAGCGTCCGTTTAGCAGCGCGGGCATCGGTTGCCTGCGGCAATGCCTAAAGACATGGCGCCAAATAGAGGATGCCACCACCATGCCAGTAGCGAAAACGCGGGAAGTGCGCACTAAATGCGCGGGCAATCTGTGATATAAAAGACGGATATGCAAATAAATGAGTTAATGGTCGGTTGGTGCGAGCCAGGCGTGTGTTGTTTGAGCGAGAGAATGGCGAACTCGTAACGGTCGCCAGCCGGTCATGGGGGTGGTGGACACTACAATTTTCAATAATTTGTAAATTGTTTAAATTGCATTGATGTCAGAAGATAATCGTTTTAATATAAATAAATATATACACATAATGTATGACATCACTTTTTGTATGTTAGCACTTTGGAGCGAGCAATTGTCTCCGCGTTACCGTGTAGTTGTTATAGGATCTCAAAAAAAAACCCGATGCTCTCGAGTCTCCCGTGGAAAGATTAAGGCTTTTGGCCACGCACTGGATCAACTTCAGCGTAAGCGGTCCTGGTCCTCCCATTGTTTCAAAAGCCAACGAACAAAATTGGTGCGGATAACCAACGCCAGAGTATTTTCTACCTTCGCACCTGTATATAACCTACGACTACGACGGCAAAAATCAAACTCAAACTCTTCAGAGCTACAAAACTCAGCACACATCCAGTGTCAAGCATCTTTAAGTCAAGAATACAATGACAGCGCCTGCGTGGTGAAGGTAATGCGTTTCGCGTGAGTTCCACAGTCTTACACGTCCACGTTCGCCCCTACGAATGGTGGTGACATTTTGATAAACCTTAGCTGTTTTGGCACTTGTTCAAACTTCGTGCAGCCAAAGCACTTTATTATGGCCTTTGTAAAGCAACAAGGAAACGCACTGAAATTTAAACTTGACACATCTGGACTCCCCCCCTCTTTCCGGAGGAACTAACACAAAGAGTAATAGAGGCCGACGCCCCGCACAGCCACGGTGGACACCCGAGGTAAGGGAGACCCGGGCCACATGCATTCAATTCAATTCAAGTGCTCCTTTATTGCTTTCAAAGGGTAGATAATTACATACATAATTATTCCGAAAAATCCTGTATTCAAAATATACAATGCATAATATAAGAGACATAAAGAACAATTTTATATATATAAAGTGTGTTGCAAAAAATTAGCAACTCATGTTTTTTTGCGATGATTTCGGCTTGGTTTATTTGAATGGCTTGTAATTTTAAGCGCATGATGTACATGACGAAACATGAGTATAGTGTTGATTTCATTGCAATCTCAAAATCGGTTCATACAAAAAATAAAAAAGTGTGAAAAAACAGTGTTGCAAAATATTAGCAACAATAACATGCTAACAACACAGCTCTTTTTTGTAAAGGATAGTCGATACTACAGCTGATATTCGATCCCAGGGATAAAATGTCAGGAATATTGTCTAGCTAAATCAATCGTTATATAGCTGCAAAATATTCTACAGCTTAGTCGTTGTTCCGAACTAACGACGAATCTTATGTTTAAACCATGGGTCGTACAAAGGATCTTTCGGATAACGAAAAGACAAGAATTGAGGCATATGCTGAGCTCGGTCATACAGTAACTGCTATAGCAACCAGATTAGAACGGCATAAGAGCACCATCAGCAGGTTCTTACACCCTGGAGTGAACCAAAGGTGCAGATCTAACAGTGGGCGTAAGCCAGTTTTGACTATTCGAGATCGGCGAAGGATCATACAGTTGGCTACACATGACCAAATGTCTTCTTCCAGGATCAGGACTACTTTGGGAGTGCCAGTGCACCGATCCACAGTGTACCGAGTGTTAAGTTCTGACAAAAACGTGCGATACGCGAAAAGGAAGCTTATGCCGCGACTGCAACCGAAGCACATTGTCGCACGGCGTGAATTTTCGCATAGATACCAAACTTGGGATAACGAGTGGAAAAACATCGTCTTCTCGGATGAAAAGAAATTTAATCTCGATGGCCCTGACGGCTGTCAGTACTATTGGCACGACTTACGGAAGGAACCTAAATGGTTCTCGAAACGTGTGGCCGGTGGTGGCTCTGTGAAATATTGGGGCGCGTTTGGATATAATGGGAAGTCTGATCTAGTCGAGATTGTGGGCCGAAACAATTCTGACATGTACCAGCGCATTGTCGGTTCCCAGTTAGAAGCCCACTTCAGAAGAATTGGGGGACCTGACGCAGTTTTTCAACAAGACAACGCCACGTTTCATACCTCGGCTAGCACTATAGCCTTTTTTCAAGAACAAGGAGTGCCACTTTTTGACTGGCCGGCATTAAGTCCAGACCTGAATCCTATTGAAAATCTTTGGGGACATTTGGTAAAGCAGATTTAAGCAAATGGTCGACAATATAATCATTTGTCGGACCTCAAAGAAGCTGTCCAGCAAGCATGGACTAATATTCCACTTTCGTACTTACAACAGCTCATTAACTCCATGAAAGACCGAGTTTACGATTTGATTCAGAAGAAGGGACGAAAAACCCGTTTCTAGAATAAAATATGTAGTTTCAAATGAGTCATACAGCCCTGCTAAGAATCGAATACGCTGTAAGGCGCTATTGTTGCTAATATTTTGCAACACTGTTTTTTCACACTTTTTTATTTTTTGTATGAACCGATCTTGAGATTGCAATGAAATTAACACTATACTCAGGTTTCGTCATGTACATCGTGCGCTTAAATTTCAAGCCATTCAAATAAACCAAGCCGAAATTATCACAAAAAAACATGAGTTGCTAATTTTTTGCAACACACTTTATATATATATATATATATATATATATATATATCGTAATAGACGTAATACGTGGCCTAAAATAGTAGCAACAGCACACACTCAGAAATATGTATATATATATATATATATATATATATATATATATATATATGGACGGATGATACCAAAATACGTTCCAAGCGTACACAATATGCGTACACGGTGCTAATGCTGCGGAGGATACACTAAATCCGTCGAGACGCATGTATTCACACACACTTTAGCAGGGGGGCTTTATTACAACCACAGATAAGTGCTCCATTACCAGAAAACAACCCTGCCAAAGCCGGCGGCTTACGAGGAAGCTTGGGTATGGTTATACCTACAAGCTAGACGCCATGCAAACATCCTGTTAACAATCGTTTTCTTTGCAACAGTTGTTGACTGGATATTGAGCCCGGCGCGAGTCCTTATTGTGGCAGTGTTGAAGAACTTCGCCGCTCTCTCAGGCTGCTTACATATCCAAGTAAACGTGGATTTTTCAATTCATTCGAACATGGATGCAATATCTTCACATTTTACGTCATTCTCATTAATATTGCAGCTAGACGCAACACGCCTGACAAATTTCTTGTGAAGTTTAGTAAGCGTGTTATTGTCACGGAAATAGCCTAGATTCCACACCGGCGAGGCATACAGTAGGACCGGCAGAACATATTGCTTATACAACCTTATGTACAGGGAGGGTTATTTAACACAATACAACGAAATATCCAGTTCAGCCTCCGTGTGGCCAGGGCTGCCATTTCTAAAACGTGGGGAGTATAGCTAAGAGTACAGTTTGTCAATATGCCTAAATCTTTAATAGACGTCTTAGCCATTAGCACCTCCGAGCCCAACGTGTACCTGTGTACAGGGTTATTGTGGCCAAAGTGTAAAACGGCACACTTATTTACAGATAGCTTAAGATCAAGCCTCTTACAGCACTCTATGAAAGCATCACGTTTATCTTGAAGAAGTCCGGCATTCCTATCATTATCTACAGCTATATACATTTTTACATCGTCAGCATATATTTTTTTTGCACTGGCTGGGATACTATATATTTCAAGGAGTCAGTATACAGTCGTCAGACGTAAGACGTCACTTCAGCAGTGGAGGATAGGCAATTATTTACCCTGACTCTGAAAGACCTATTGGTGAGGAAGGCCTTAATCCAGTTAATAATACGACTTCCAACTCTATAACGCGGCAGAATGTTGAGCAGCTTTGAGTCCGTTGTGGTTTCGAAGGCGGACTTGAAGTCAAAGTAGACGCAGTCAAATGGTCTTCCCTCGTTAACCATAAAAGACCAGTCATTTTCTGTCTCAAGCAGCTGCAGGACCGTAGAGTGGGCGGGACGGTACGCAAATTGTTCCTTGGAGATCGGACCCTGTGCATTAGCTTTGCTGTAGATCGCTTCAGTGATGATTTTCTCGAACAATTTACAATTACGTTTATGTACAGGGCAGACAAGAGCGCAACGAAAAAGACTCGGTACAGATCCCTCCTCGAGGGATCGACGAAATATGATTGCTAGTGGAACACATACCTCACAACCGCAGTTTTTATATACAAATGCAGGGATTCCCTCAGGGGTAGCACTGCTTTTGTTGGCTAGCCCGTGAAGATGCTTAGCAAGGTTTTCAGGCGATAAGTCAGCGTCATTCACAACGATCAAATTGTCAGGCGTTGGCACAGGGAGAGCGGTGCAGCTTGTGTTTTGGAGAACACAAAGCCACCTGGGGCTCATGTCCACATAGACTAAAGCGCATGGAATTATTACAAAAATCGTCTCAAAATAGCATTGGGAACCGCTTGGATGCCCCGTTAGTACCACTCTGTACACCTGTGGGCCACATACAGGCATCTGATAACTTCTCAAGGCGCACTTGGTCCTCGGTAGTAAAAAATGGGATCAAAGTCAACGAGGCGACATCCAAACCTCAAAGACCCGAACCACCGAAGCATCCAGCACTAACAAGTGCTCCACCTGCGACCGTCAAAAATAATTTGAGTGAGCAGCACGTGCCGCTGCTGAAAGTGGAGGAAATAGTGCAACAGGTGATTTCAAAGATTATGCCGATGTTGAAAGATATCATCGCGCAAACAGTGACTAGGACCATTCAGGAAGTTATCCCGAGCATTCTGGGAGGGCTGATGGGCTCCCCGTCAGCCGCCTCGCCTTTACTGCAACCCACGATTAATGACGCTGATAGCGCCAGACCTACACGACAGGACAGAAGCGCAGATCGTGCAACGACATATTCCTCATGCTTCAAGTCGACCTGACATCTGAAGACAACGGTAAACAGATATAATTGATTCGGAAAGAACTGTAGCCTTGCTAGACGTACTGGATGAAATCGGCTGCTGGGTAGTCAACAGCGCGAATGTGTTTACATATGAATGCCTTTCTGGTTCGTCAGTCATTGACCTATTTGCAACAGATATAGATAAAAGGGACATAACGTTTAAAGAGGAAAACAATCTGTTACAGGAAGGGGCGGGACTTAGAAAGCATATACCGATGGGCATCTGGGTGAAAATTAAGGGGACTGTTCAAGAGCGGGGAAGGGGGGAAAACTCAGAAAGAAGGCTTAACGTTAATACTCTATTACAGGGGCTTAACAAAGTATTTCCGGTGCCAGATGCGATACACATAGATTGCTACAAACGCAGCCTTGTAGGGTTATTAAATTCTGCGATACTACCGGTACAGAAGAGAAGCGAAAGACCTTGGTTTAGTGAGCGGTGTAGGATGGGCAAGCAGGCCAATAGGTTGACGCGGGAATACGTAAAAATCGTTCCGGCTATGCAACCGTTGGCCTTGTTGGTTAAACGGTTGGTTAAGGCATCGTATAAAGAAGAAAAGCAAAGGTACTGGGAAAAAAAAGAATGGGCAGCAATAAGGGAGGCTGAAGTACGGCCATATACATGGCTGAGGCGAAAGGGGAGGAAGCAATGTTTAGTAGAGACGGGCAGGCTAGTCGAACATTTTGGGAGGATTTTGGCCAGGTCGAATACAACCCCGAAAACGGTGGTAGAATATGAAGGCCCCTGGGATCGAACGACAGAAGAAGCTAGGATTTGGATAGTGAGGGCAATCACTCTTAAGGAAGTAATGGAAACAATCGACAGAACACCACGGGGGAAAACGCACGGAAATTATTTGATAAGGAATGAACACATGAAAGAAACCTTAGTTCTCGCGCCATGCTGGCAAGCTCTATTCAATGAATGCTTAAACACTGGGGAAATTCCACAGGCCTGGAGGGAAGCGACGTTAATTGTCATTACCAAATGAAATGGTTTAGAAACGGAACCAGATGCTTGGAGGGGAATAGCAATAAAGAGCTGCCCATACAAGATATTTTCAGGAATAATAGGTAGGAGATTGGAGTCTTTCTTAGAGGAAAGGGAAGTAATACCAGAGGAACAGCATGGATTTAGAAAGGGAAGGTCAACTCACTCAGCAATTGAAGGGCTGCTCGGAGCAATCTGGGTTATTCTGTCCAGGCCGAAGAATTGCCTATATGCTGTGTTTGTAGATTTAAAAGCGGCGTTTGACATAGCGCCAAGGGATAAGATAGTTAAAGAGCTAGCTAAAATGGGAGTGCCGGGAGCAATGCTAAGGTTGCTCATCAGCATCTTCAAACAAAACACGGTGCTGATTGACAACGGGGTTGGCATTGCGGGGGAGGTAATTCGAACCACAGGTGTCGCGCATGGCGATGGACTGAGTCCACTACTGTTTTCCGTTCTTCTGGGTGGGCTCACCGAACGGATAAGGACGGGCTGGACTCGAGAGTGGGCCAATATTTTAATGTACGCAGATGATGCAGTAATCTTTAGTTGTAGCCTCTTCAGAGTGAAGCAAGCAATGGATCGGCTAGTTACATTCATGGATGAAATGGGCTTAAAGGTTAATTGGGAAAAGACAGTAGCCATGAAATTCCGAAGGGGCGGCCGTCTGGTCAGGGATGACGTACTTCTAATCAGGGGAAAGCAATTAAAATTTGTAAATAAATTCACATACCTAGGGCTTACCTTAACAACAGGGGGCAGTAGTTTTCGATCACACATCCAGGAGAGGGTTAGAAAAGCCACTATCGCAGCCGCGGCAATTAAATGTCCACATAAGCTTTCGGTCCATGTAGCAGTAGCCCTTTTTGGGATACAGATAGCGCCCATCGCCACATATGGCATTTCACTAATATGGGATAAGGTGGGAGTAGACGAATTGCGTTTAATCGATGGGGTAAGGTTTTTCTTTCTAATAAGGGTTATTGCGCTTTCAAATACATGCTGAAATAGGGTGGTCCACGTGTTGGAAGGTGGCCCACTGCTGACAGAGGAGCTACAAACACGATGGAATCTGAAGAAGACGTGCGCCTTTGACGTTTATATGCAAAATTGGCGAACCAAAATTAGCGAGGTAGACAAAGGAATTTATGGGACAGCAGCAATGAAAAGCACTGGGTGGAGCGCTAGCGGGGTGAAAGATCGCCATTTAACAACGGCCTTTGCAGCCCACGGATTTCATTACGTTCTATGCAACGTGGAGGGCTTTCATGAACCACAAGACGAATGTCGATGCAAAGAATGCTGGAGCAAATGTGATAAATACCACGCCGCGGTTTGTCCGGCGGTTCGGTCCATAGCAGAACTGGCAAAACGCTAGATCGATTGTTGTGTGGAAAACTGTGGTGTAACATAAACACACTTACACAGCCCGGGTGTTAATAAATAAATAATAATGCATTCATGTATATGACACGATCACGTTGTGTCACACGAATTAAACTACAGTCAGTTTTTGACCATTCTTCGCCAGCCAGGTACTTACTACTTACTACCCGTATGCTCTCTACGTAGAGCTGCTCCGCCCCCCGAAAGATGCAGGCCATCACAGGCGACGCGCAAAAGCCAGGGATAACGGCAGCCTGCCTGCCTGTTTGCTTGTTGTCTGTTCGTTGCAAGCTCTGTTGCATCGGGATCGAATCGGCGACTCCTATGCCAGAGCCGCCGGTCATTTACACCAATAATCCCGTCAACAAAATTCTACAAATGATGATCAGATACTTTACAAATTCTACGCTTTTTAGTCCTCGGTGGCAACGAGAACAAGATTGTGTAAGAACATATGTGTAAACACTTTTCGTCCAGCTTGGAATATTTTATGCGGCAAGAATAGGTCATGGTTTAACGGTACACGTTCAGGAGATGCAATATAATGTCTGCTTTTCAATGAATTCCCAGCTTGGGAAATGGCTAGGATAATCTCTATGAGGTCTCACTGTGCTGGCAGAAGCAAACATCTACGCTTAACAGAAAAAGCATATGCCATAACCTTTTTTTTTAGGAGGTTTAGGGTTTAAAATACATTTACGTACGACTGAGAGAAAGCATAACAAAAGTTGGTAACCCCCCTTAACATACCAACGCTCAGACAGTGTGGGACTCAGCCACCTAACGGCCAGTCTTGGCGCTTGACAAGAGTCGAGCCTAAGGATTAAGGCAATACCCACTAAAACCCTACATATATAGACGGCAGTGCCTACATATATGTACCCTTCTTAAGATGACCCTCCGACCTGCGGGATCATTTACGCAGAAAAGTAACTACACACAGGCGGCGGGGAAGTCTCGGAAGTTTTAAATCGTTAGATCCTGCTTGTCGAGTCGCGCCTTGGCAACAACTCTCGGACGCTTTCCACCCTTTTCCTTCTTCCTGCCTCTTCCTTTGCTTTCATGATCCGTTGAATAGGCTTTGCAGCCGCGTCCCAGCTTTTGACCGACGTAAGCATGTACGTGACTAGCTCTCCCAGCGTGTTCTTTCTGGGCAAGCCTCGATAAGCCATGAACTGTACGCATGCAAGTTGCCCAATGTCTTGACGTTGAGGGGAACCCATAAACAGAGTTTAGAAGTGCTTTTACCCTGATCCTGAGCGGAGAACTCATTCTTCCGTGAGATCTTGAGTCGTGAACGAGCATTCGGGTGGTAGGCATATATTATAATTTATTCAATAGGAATTTATGAAATAGCAATTTACATAGATACATGTATAGAAGGTATCTCCAAGACAAACAATATATTCGTAAACGAATTAGATTTCGGCCAGTTTAAAGCGTGGAGGCATCTCTTCGGCATTCTGGGCCTTAGTCCAAGTGAAAATCTCTGCTAAACAACCCTCCTAGCCATTTTTGTGTTCATTCAGTAAGAAAATCATCTGTAAAGATATGTACGGTAAGCCTTGGGGCAGCCCCCTTATTCCATTAGAAAAAAAGATTGTTTCGTCGAGTTGTATTACATCCCAAAGTTTGTTGGACGAATTCTGGAAGACCTTGTGTTATTGTATAACAACGATAACCGGACCGCATTTTCTATCTATTTCTAAAGATTATATTCAAAGATACCTATAGTTTCCGAATGCAGTGTGTCTAGCATTTACCAAAATCTCCAGCAGGTCCTTATTGCAAAAAAGCTGTTGTTGTTCTTGAATATTCTTGTATGTTCCTGCCGTTGTTTTCAGCACCACTCAATATTTCAGTCAAGGGTTTATAGCGTCTAATATAGGAATTATTTATCTCCCAACTTCATTTGTGGATGCCAGTAGCACGGCTTTAGCGAATCTGCTTACCGCAAATTTTCCAATGTACAAACCCTGTTTTATAGATACTTAATAGCGAAAATCATTGCAAACGTTCAATACAACAAAATTGTGATTTGCCTTAGCGATCCCTGCACTACCTCTCAAAGTCGGATGAACGCTAGTGTTGCAAAAAACGACAATATTGTGTGAATATCCTGCCAAATGCAACTAAGCTGTGAAATAAATAAAATGAATACTACACTATTCGTACATGACAGTTTGACTGTCGTTAATCACTTTGCGACCTAAGGCATTTACAAACAACTTTTTTTTACAGAGAGCCAGGAACAAAAATTAATATTGCGTACCCTTTGGTCTGGATAGTGTGGGACTCTCAAACTCACTAAAAACCTGGTGATTCCCTAACCTACATGACCGGGATTATTGACCTTGGCCGTTACATAACTAATGTGGGTTCTAGAGCTCCAGTTTCTATCGAGTACTACGCCCAGGTATTTGACCTGCTTAAGTATCTGGATCATGTGGCAGTCCACACGGATATCCAGCTCTCTCCAATAAGCAGGACCGACTCGATCTTCTATGGTGCTAACATTAGGTGGTGATACTTCATCCACCGGTTGACCCCCTCTAAGGCGTCATTTGGCTCCGCTTGGCTTGCGGTGACTAAGATAGCCAGCTCGTCGGCATAAGCGACGAACTCAACACCACGAGGCCTGCTTATTTCTAGCACGCCGTCGTACGCTAGGTCCGACAGCGTAGGTCCTAGCACGGAACCTTTGTGGTACACCTGCGGTCATCGCGTACTCCCTGCCGTCGTAACTCACACTTCGTTTGGCCAGATACGACGCTATCAGATGCCGAGAAGAAAGAAGCACCAGCGTACACTTACAAACAACTATCATCGACGCATTGTCGGAACATCAGCAGCGTACCAGCTTGGGTGATTAAGTAAGCAGGCTTTGTCAACGGCGTAAAATATTTCACTAAGTACGGTCCTTATGATATAATGGCACACAAGTCAGAATCTTCTTTTGTCACAAATGCACAACTGACCATTATGTATCTTCCGTTCTTACACTCGCATCATTGAGACAACAATACTAAGACAGTAGCATTAACACAAACATAGTTCATAATAAATATGACAATGGTAACATACATTGAATAATAATCATAATATTGATACTAAAATGACATCTCAACACTTCTGTCTATATACTCAGCGTGTCTTCTCAGACTTCATGGTTGCGTGGTTCTTCATAAGAAAACATTATGAACTTTGCTCGGACGCACATACAAATATACATTGTATGTTGGACATGTTATGCTTTACATGTTGGAATATGTTATGCGACAAGAATAGTACATGTTTTAACTGTACACGTTCGGGATATGCAATATGATGTCTGCTTTTAATGAGTACCCAGCTTGGGATAGCTAAGATAATTTCTATGAGGTTTCACTGTGCTGACAAAAGCAAGCATCTACGCTTAACAAAAAAGGGATAGGACGTGAAATGTACATATGCAAGTTGCCCAATGTCTTGACGTCGAGGGAAACCTATAAACAGATTTTAGAAGGGATTTTAACCCTGAACATGTAACACAAGATCTTGAGCGGAAAACTTCTTCTTCCCTGAGATCTTGATGATCGTGACCGAGCATTCGGGTGGCAGGCACTTATTTTAATTTATTTAATAGTAGTTTATGACTAGCAGTCTACATACGTACAATTATATATATATATATATATATATATATATATATATATATATATATATATATATATATTTACTAAAAGCTTATTACGCCGTTCATCGAGGTCATGGTAAACCGCTTTCAACTTCCGACCACCGCGTCACTGCGAGAGTTCCGTAGGCACTTCGAGCAGAAAATGAGGGAAGTGCCAGAAGCATTCTACAAAACACCGGAAAACTCTTCGAGCAACGACACGTTCTCGCCCGCTACTCTGACCATGGGTTCCACTACAAACTGTGCCACCGCACTGGGTTCCATAACCCTTCCGATGAGTGTTGTTGCAAATTTTGCGGCCTTGTCTGCACCAAATATCATAATGAAACATGTCGGTCAGCGCCAGCTATCTGGGCGTTAGATCGCTGGCATCCTTCTGAGATGCATATACAACATATTCTATATATTGTCAAGATTAACGGAAACGAATGCCGTTTTCGAGATTTAATGAATACGTGTAATGTCATGTAACCAACAATACCGAAAGGTGATGTAATAATAAATAATAAAAGTTTATTTTCCGTATAATACATAGGGTATATGTTACATACATCACAATGAACCAGCTAAGCCAATGCGCCTAGTAGGCGCGCACTATATATTTATATATATATATATATATATATATTATTTATTTTTTTTGTATTTACAGCTTACGATGGCGGTGAAGAATCGTGCGTTTGTCGATGGTCGTGGTCAGCCATGTTTATAGCACGAAATCAGTGTTGCCCCAGCAGAATCAGTGTCTGCACCGAAGTTCATTCGCAAGTTGTTCTTTCTCCTTAGTATCGTTTATCGTTAGCCAGCCAGCTAGCGTCTTGCCTAGAACTCAACCTTCATTGCTAATAGCCTTGCTGTTTTTGTTGTTGTCGTTGTTGCTGTTTAATGAATCTTTGTTTTAAATTTGGTGTTGTTGTCGTCATCTGTGTTGTAGTATTGTGGTTGCCGAGCATTTTTGAGTAGAATATTATAGAAGTGGTTATTACCGGTCTCGCGTCCATTCACTAGTAGTAGTGTTTGTCGGTAACGCTGCTCCTGCGTGCGTGCGTAGCTAGTCAGTCTGCAAAGCGGTGCAGCACGTCACTAGGAGGAGATAGATAGATAGATACCTGTATCGTCGTCGTCGTCGTCTGCTGTCAAGAGATCTTCTATTATCCCAGCCATACCTGTGTACGGCGGCTATGTTGTACGTTGCGTTCGTGCAGTCGTGCAGAGTGCATGCTGTGGCATTACGACAGGCCTGCCACACAGGGTCACAGAGGAGGACCTCGTTCGACACCATTGCGCACCAATGCGCAACGAACAAAGTGTTGTGTGTCGACGTAGCGAAAATTCAGCGGCCGACAACACATCGATATCGCTGCTCGTACTCTTCTGCGTCTAACTGCGTCCGGTTCACTTCTGCGTTCGTTCGTCCGTCCGTCCGGCGTCTTCTTCGACCAACCAGCACGCCGGCGCGGCTTTGCGCTTGTTCGCTGCATGTCGTTACTAACCTCCCAAAATGTTTGTTGGCACGCCACGACCAATCATCATCCATCAAAGACTCGTTAGGGGCTAGACGGGTCTTCAGCGGCAGCAGCAGCAGGCAATGAACAGCGGAGATTGTTGGGTGGCAGTTGTTAAGTGGCGGCGATAGAGGGTCCACCGCGTTTGGCATTTTAATTGCGCCATAACGACCGACTGACCCGTTGGCACGTATGCACGCTCGCATCCATGCATGTGTGCTTGCTTGCATACGTAAGCGCGTACACCGCTCAATGCATTCGAATAAAGTCTTCGACCGAGCGGGGAATGAGATGCTCGTAGTTTCGGAGGTGCGACTTCACCTTGCGGGCAGCGAGGCACTTGAGCGTGAGGCGGCACTTCAGCGACCTTAATTCGGCACCGCGGGTTGCGTCGAGCATGTGGTACGGCCGTTCGCCCTGCTTGTTTGTCCGATCGATGTGCGCGCCCGCGTCAAGCAGCATCCGAACAATCTGTTCGCGATAGTTGAAGTGGAGCAGGGCGATGTGCAGCGGCGTCGAGCCGTTCTCGTTGACGGCCTCGACTTGGGCGCCGACCCGCAACAGCAGCCGCGTCGTCGCCGGATCGGGAAATATCGGATCCGGGAACCGGCGGGGGTAATCAAAGTAGCCGTCGCGCAGGTTCCTCACCTTTCCGACGGTCATATGCAGCAGCGTGTTGCCGTCCGTCATGATCGGATTCACGGCGACGAGCTTGCGCGCCATCCGCTCGAGCTGCAGGGTGCTCTCGGCCGACTTGGGCAGGAGTTCGGCCAGGTGCAGCAGGTGGATGACGACGTTCAGCACCCCGTCCCAAATGTCCTGCTGTCTGGGGAAGATGGGCCGCTGCTCAAGCTGCTGCATGACGGCCGGCGAGCAGACGGTGAGCTTCTCGAGCAGGAACATGACGTCGCTCAGCCTGACGGGCGCATTGAACAGACCCTGCGAGTGTTCTTCGTGCGCGTCGAACATGATTTTGGTGAGCGACTGTAGTACAATATACGTATTTTCGTGCAGTACGGTGTCCATGCTCAGCCGAATCTCGAGGCCGTACTTCCACAGGTCGATGCAGCGCTGGTGCTGCTTGCGGTAGAAGTACCGCCAGCCGCGTTGCAGCACCCAATGGATCGAGTTATTGTGACTCGAGCCAAGCACGCGTTCGCTGACGATCAGACCCTGCAGCCACATCTCGTCATTGTCGTGCTCGAGTGCGTTGACGTCGTCGAGCGTGCAGAACGGCACGCGGTTGAGGAACACGTCCTTCGGTGGCTCGGTGATTTTCTTTTCGATCTTGTGCAGGTCGCGGTGGGTGACGGCGAGCCGCCAGTACTTCAGCGCCATCTCCCGGTTGTCGTCCTCGAAGAGGTAGCTGGCGCCGAGCAGTTCAAGCGCGTCGGCCACCCGCTCGGGCGGGTAGTTCATCGTCCGAATGAGGTACATGACGCTGTCGCAGCGCGTTATACACGCCGTCTGCAGGACGTCGTCGCCGTGCACGCTGCGCGCCAGGTGGTCGGCCCCGTTCTTCAGCAGCAGTTCGATCGTCTTGCACTGATTTTCCTGCACGGCGTAGTGAAGCGCCGTCTTGAGCTCCAAGTCACGCGCGTTGATGTCGACGCCCTGCTCGAGCAGGAACGCGCACAGCTCCGTCGACCGCACCGAGTCAATGAGGCAGGTGCTGCCTTTGTGGTCGGGCCGGTTGACGTCGGCGCCCTGGCCGACGAGAAACTTCACCACGTCGAACCTGTTGTTGCAGCACGCCGCATGGACGGGCGTCGAGCTGGTGACCGACATCTTGTTGACGTCGGCGCCGTGTGTGACGAGCACGCGGCACACCTCGATACTACCGTAGAAGGCCGCAACCCACAGCGGCGTGCCGTAGTTGTCCCCGCAGCTATCGACACCCACCCAATCGAAGCCGCTCATCTGGTCCGAGTTGGCGCCACACGTCTCGAGCAGGTAGCGCACGATCTCGACGGCGCCCCACTGGGCGGCCTTGAACAGCGGCGTAAAGCCATCGTACGTCCGGTTCACGAGCTGGCTGCGTTCCTGCGGCGACAGGAGCTCGATCTCGCAGCACAGCACTGCGTTGAGCCATGTGCTCGTACTGGCTTGCTCAATCATGGTTGGTGGTCGATGATTATGATGATGGTCGATGATGGTGGTGGCGAGTGAGTAATTGGATGTAACTAGGATAGTGGAAGATGGAATGGTGGTGGCAGCAACTAGAACAAGAGCGCCGGCGACGACTCCCACCACCACCAGCTCCACCACAACTTGACGAGCGGATGGGTCGGCGGATCAAGCAGTGGCAAAACAAGTTCGTAGTCGAATCGTTGGTATGACCCACCGAGAACACCTCAGAGCCAGTGGTGGCCCGATCACCGCCTACTCGTCGTCTACCTCATAGGCAGCCATCTCAAGACGAAACCTATCTATCGTTGGTCAACGAGATCGTTGTCACGCCACGCCTATAAGGTGATCGTCACCGTCGCCTGTCCGTTCCCCGTACTCGTCTACAAAGTAGTCTGCCTGTAGAGACACAACAGCTAACACCATAGAATCAGCAGCAACAGCAGCAGCAAAGCCACAGTCAGCACCAATAATAGTAATGATAACCCTCTCGTTGCAGTTCCAATATCCAATTTCTATAGATACTAATCGATAGATGATATATACATATATATATATATATATATATATGCATATATATATATATATATATATATATATATATATATATATATATATATATATATTTCAATTTCAATTTCAAACATGGTTTATTCACGGAACTGCATTTCACAACGCTTAAGTTCTCGGTAAAAAAAATGGTTGAAAAAATATGAATCAAACAACAAAGCAGATAATTACTCTCGACAAAATCCAAGGAGTGCTTTGTATAAGCACTTTACACACAATGGTATTACAGTGGTTAATGATTTACGCAAGAACTTCAAAGCAGCAATTGGTGCGTTTGTTAGAACGCCGAACACCACATGAGGCAACAAACTTGCAAATATAACACACAAACGAAGTAGTCCACTAGTACAGCATCAACACAACTTACAACAACTATGTCTAAAAACATGTGGATAAATACAATCAAGCTAGGTGTGTCCTCGTATACGAAGCACAACATTTGTAATAACAACTATACCTAGATCACACGCCTGGTTCCGACTGTGAAATTAACAGCCACTGCTTTAACTCGCGAGAGAAGAGGTGTTTCGTTGTGAGGCATCTTATGCGTTTAGGAATGCGGGTCCAGGTTTTAGGAAGGCGGTACGCAAGTGCGTGTTGACTAGACTTCAAGGATACAGAGGGCACTGCAAAAGTTGTTGCGCGCCTACCTGATGTTCGACTCAGGGTAGGGACTAGTGCAAATGCAATCTCCATAGGCACAATACTACGCGAAATTTTGTACGCTAACATTGAAACCCGCAGGGAGTAAATGCTTTCTACCGTGAGTAGGTTAAAACGAATGAGCAAGTCACGGACCGAATCCCTTCGCCTTCTAGCAAAAATGGCTCTAATTGCATCATTCTGTATCACTTGTGCTCTTCGGAGAATTCCGTCGTAGCTACCTCCCCAGAGAAGGATTCCATAGCATAGAACTGGTAAAAACACGGCCTTGTACACCAGAAGTAAGCCCTCTGTGGGTACCCCGATCAATTTCATTTTACACAGCGTAGATATTACAGCATAGCACTTTGGTGCAATGTAATCCAGATGGGGATGCCACCTCATGTTTTCCTGGAGAACGAGCCCCAGGCACCTAGCGGTCTGCGAGAGCTTAATGTTCCGTGTCTTAAATATCTGGTTGTCAGATAATTCTAGAAGCCTCGGCGATGCACGAAAGACTATGAAATTGGTTTTGTTAGCATTGACGACTAGTCCAAAAATGTTAAAAATGCTAATTATATTATCAACATTCAAAAGCGACTGCTGCAAGTCCATATCAAAGTTCCGATGATTCACTCCGAACAGTAGCGTAGTGTCGTCAGCAAAAGCTATAGCTGAGCCAAGGTTTAGCCTCTGAATCCGTAATAGAATAAAATTCAGTAGAATAAGAAACATAAAAGGTCCGAGAACCGAGCCTTGAGGGGTACCGATATCGACCTGCTGCCATGAGGACTCGATTTGACCAGCTCGTACCACCTGTCTCCGTCCTGAGAGATAGGACCTAAACCAGGCAACCGCCGGCGCAGAGCAACCCAGCTGAGCGACCATTTGGAATAGAAGGGAATGATCAAGGCAATTGAAAGCCGCTGACACGTCGAGAAAGACTGCGAGACAAAACTTATGTAGCTCAACCGAGTCGGACACTCGCTGCCATAAGTGGGCCAACGCGAGGTCAGTCGGCCGATATATATATATATATATATATATATGCAGGCCACCGAAGTTGTAGAACACTGGGCCAACACGATGACACAACCACCCCCTGAACCACTCCCTTGCCACGTATACACTCCCAACTCTGATCTCTTTGAGGTTTCCCTCCCTATCTCCCTAAAGGAAACCCACGTAGCTCTCCGCGGACCTTCTAAAGCACTAGGCTTGGACGGGATTTGTCTTTCGTCCCTCCGTAAACTCCCGTTAGAAGTAGTCTGTTGTATTCTTAACATACTAATCATTAGCGATATTGCCTCAGCCCATGAAACTGCTCGCTTAGCGTTCATCCCTAAAATTAACAATGCCACATCCCCAAGCGATCTGCGACCCCTATCTATTAGTTCATACTTACAACGAACGCTTAACAAAATTCTCTCTCGACGCCTCCAGAACTCTATTAAGCTTCTCCCAATCCAGCGAGCGTTTCTTCCCTATAATGGTACCTTCGAGAATCTTGCGGTTCTGGATGGTATCCTTAACGATGCCAAGTTTGCAGGACGTGAGCTCAGACTTGCCTCAATCGACCTCCGTAAGGCGTTCGACATGGTGAGTCATGACTCCGTCCTGTGGTCACTCCGGACTCGCGGATACCCGGAGGTATTCATGAACTATATCGAACGCTTGTACCTCTCATCTAAAACTCTCATAGAATTTGGACAAGAATGTCGCTCATTTCGGCCAACTAGGGGTGTTAGGCAGGGAGATCCTCTGTCCCCCCTCTTATTTAATCTAGTTCTCGACGACATTCCTTCAAAATTAGACGAAACTAATATCGGGTACCAACTTACTGACTTTCGCCTTATGGGCTTAGCCTTTGCGGATGATCTCATCCTCCTAGCCTCCACAAAATCCACTCTCCAACGGCTCCTTAATATTGCGGACCCACTTTTAAAATCCCGAGGCCTTGAAATTAATACTAATAAAAGCTTTACTATCTCCCACCTATTTAATAGGAAGGAAGGTAAAGGTTTTATCAATACCGTATCAGAATTTAACGTTGGAGATCGGCAATTGCCAGCTAAAGGTATGAGCGATCGATGGAGATATCTTGGAGTCGACTTTGACAGCAATGGCAGAGTTGACTCCACCAAGGATATACTCCTTAACTTACTCAACAGACTCACGATAGATCCCCTTAAACCCCACCAAAGACTCATATTTTTGAAAGACTTTCTCATTCCCCGTCTCCTATATAAACTGGTCTCCGGTCCCAGACCATCTAACGTAAGAGCAAGGGCTACCATCAAGCAAGGACACGGACAACTGATTCTTAACTTCACGTGTATAAATATATGTATATATGTATATATATATATATATATATATATATATATATATATATATATATATATATATGTGTATATATATATTCATATATATATATATATATATATATATATATATATGTGTATATATATATTCATATATATATATATATATATATATATATATATATATATATGTGTGTATATATATATATATATATACAGGGTGTGACTGAAAGAATTTTATAGCGATGCATGGAATTGTAGAGCTCGTTAAAGCAAATATTTTTTCCAATGGAACATGGGGTCTGAGAAGTCTTGTTTCGGAGTGAGAGTGAAATTACTACAATTTATGACACTGCCGTTTTTGCCCGACATAGGAGCACAAAATGTGCTTTTGCGAGACAACCAGTCTTCCTAGACACAAACTAAGCACACCTTCGTGTTCGCGATAATAAAATTCTGCTCCATCTGAAGAGTATACAAGGCCGGTCAGAAGACGTGACATGGTCGCTTAGAAGAGAATTCGCCAAAAATGAAGTTCTTTATTAGCTTTCACGCCAAATACTTTAGAATCATAACCCTACGACCACCCACGTGTTTAAAGCTAACATACGCAGCAAATGCGCATTTCATGATGATCATTTTGCTACCAAACTTATGGCAATGCGAGCGGTGGTTGCGGAGTAATTACAATTTTTCGGCGGGATGTCCAGTTTAAGTGCATGAAAAATGACGCGCTGCGGCTCTCGCGCGACACGTCGGCGGTAGTAAACGTCGCCACACAGTCATTTTACATGCACTTAATCTGGACATCTCGCCGAAAAATCGTAATTACTTCGCAACCACAGCTCGCATTGACACATGTTTGGTACCAAAATGATCGCCATGAATTGCGCATTGGCTGAATACGTCCGTTTTGAGCGCTGTGGGTGGTTGAAGGGTTATGATTCTAAAGTATTTGGCGTGAACGCTAATAAACAACTTCATTTTTGGCGAATTCTCTTCTAAGCGACCATGTCACGTCTTCTGACCGGCCTTGTATACTCTTCAGATGGAGCAGAATTTTATCGCGAACACGAAGGTGTGCTTAGTTTGTGTCTAGGAAGACTGGTTGTCTCGCAAAAGCACATTTTATGCTCCTATGTCGGGCAAAAACGGCAGTGTCATAAATTGTAGTAATTTCACTCTCACTCCGAAACAAGATTTCTCAGACCCCATGTTCCATTGGAAAAAATATTTGCTTTAACGAGCTCTACAATTCTATGCATCGCTATAAAATTCTTTCAGTCACACCCTGTATATATATATATATATATAAATATATATATATATATATATATATATATATATATATATATATATATATACACATATATATATATATATATATATATATATTTATATGACCTCCTCATCCTCCTCCACAGTTGGCTGATTCCTTAACCAGCTAACTAACAAACTAATTCACTGCTAATCGTGTGGTGTGATACAGACTGGTTGGTTAGTAGCTTGACTGATTGGTTGATCGGTAGCTGTTGTTGACTACCGGTGTGGCGACAGTGTGCAGAGCCAAGCATCACTGGTAGAAGAACCACGTGCACGAACTTAGGAACTTGCAGATGCTGCTGCTGACGTTCTGCAGCCGATCGCAGCCTTCGAGCTGAATTTCCATAACAACAACAATAACAACAAAAAACACGAACACTTTAGATCGTCTCCCTTTATCTGTCTCTCTGCTGCCGGTTTGTCTGTCGTTGTCGCTCGACGACTACTCGTTAACCACTACGAACTGGCGGTCATTTCCTAGGCACTGTTGTTGTTGTCGTCGTCGTCGTTGTTGTTGTTGCTTGCTGTTGTATTGTAATATGTACGTGAACTGTACACACTCTAACCTGAGGACTTAGTCTATTGAACTTAGACTAGCCGAGTACGTAAGGAATGAAAACACGATCGCCTGCTGTCACCAGTAGAGTGGCTTGCTGACTCTCTATGTCAGCTGTATTTATTGCCTCTTAGATTGTTCTCGAATGTGGTAGAATCGATTCGGTCCGAGTAGACGTTTCTATCGAATCGTCTGTACGCTTCTCGTACCTTCTCGTGCATATTCTTTCCACTGCACGTCCGCCAGCACGTGGCGCCGAGCCGACAGCCGTGTGTCTACCTAAACATGCCTAGACACAACAGTAGAGCGTCGAGCCGACAGCTGTGTCTACCTGAATATGCCTAGACTGTATAGTTGTTATCGATGCCAAAGCACCCTAGCAGTCGGTAGCAGTCGCCAGAAACCCCACAACAAGAGCAGCGCCACCACCGTCACAACCAGCCACCACAACGATTGCTGGCAATTGACTCGTGGCTCACGTGACTCATTCTGCACACCGCGATACGTACGGTGAATGATGCATCGGCGCTCGCTATAGCCTCGGTGGAGATGCACGTGCACAACCTGCACGTGCACAAGCTGACTTCGTAGATGAAACGGCAAGACGCCGACGATGGCACGTAGAATTCCCGGGTTCAAGTCACGCGCGTGTCGCTTGATTTTTGTAGGAAAGCAGCGTCCGTTTAGCAGCGCGGGCATAGACAGCATCGGTTGCCTGCGGCAATACCTAAAGACATGGCGCCAAATAGAGGATGCCACCACCACGCCAGTAGCGAAAACGCGGGAAGTGCGCACTAAATGCGCGGGCAATCTATGATATAATTGAGCCCATGAAATGTGCCCCTATACATCGTAAAAGCCACCACGCTTCAGACCACGCCGCCAGTCTTTGGTAGACCAGTTGGTGCCTAAAAGAGTTTTGCTTGTTTGCTGGATCGCATGGGTAGGCATGCGCTCCTTCTTTTATGGATTCTATTACGAACACCGCTTCTCGTTTCGAGACTTCTTCTCAGCAGTAGTTCTTGAATACGCCACCGATGATGTTATACTGATGTTCTATACTTGTGTAACTCTTTTTTCTTTCTCTCTATCTATATATCTATCTATCTGAGCTTCACGGTGCATTTCAACTAAATATGTAACCCCAGAAAAAACACAACCTTTATCTGTCTTAATAACTAGTGGAACCTATTTCGCCTCCACAGTTCCCCTGTCGCTGGCGGTTCACTCTGATGTAAGGAGTAGTCGGTGTATGCTATAGACGCAACTTTCTTCTGCTCTCCTCGGGCGAGTTTATTTGTTTCACGTCCCTACTTTATGTATTAAATGTAAATAAACAAATGTGCATTTTAAAAGATAACGTGACAATTCATTTTATTTGTTTCTCTCTTGCTCTTTTCTAGCCACCGCTATCAGTTGTCGTATAAACTTTGATTCATGCCAATAAACTAACCTAAAGGCACGGACCTGTCAAGCAACCCAGACATGCAGTAATTACATTTTGTAAGTAATTGCTCGGCAGAGAGTGCATAGGCAACTCTCTCATCTCTAGCGTGCGTGACTGAAGCGTTAAGAATTTGGGATTTTCTGCGGCTGCCTCCGTAATATATGCGTAGTATTATGCCGAACAACAGCGCCATTCCTCTAAGTGCTAAACATTCGATACAACGACAATTTTTATATGAAATTGCAAGTTCGCAAAAGTGATTCCATATTGTAGCTGTATCATTTAGTAGTAATACGTGACGTTCCGCATACTACTTAGTTTTTAGCTCAGACGAGCTTGACCATACCCTTGCGTTTTGGACACAAAAATGGTGACACTGTATATACATATATATATATATATATATATATATATATATATATATATATATATATATATAGATGCATGTATGCACTCACACCCAATATGGCCATAGGTAGATTTGAGTTACTTTGCAACCACAGATGTCAGCTCCACCAATTTAGTACCAAATTAATTCACTAGAGATGCACGTTCCTCTGGACATATTGGTTGTGCGCGCGTATTGGAAAACATTTTGAAACTGGGCGTGAAAGCTCAAAGATGCGAAAGTAAAATTATAATTTTGCAAGCTCTTCTTAATATCACAATAATCATTGCGCTAGCTAATATCGGGTATATATCCGATATGCTCGGTTTTTCAATTGAAGAATGCGTTCTCTCACAATCTTGCATTTTGTAAACGTATGTCGGAACAGCCACCCCTAAAATGACAATTAAAAAATTTGTTAAAACATTATCCTACTCCTATACGAGGCATTTTCGCTCCCCCTTTCCATTGGCAAAAATGATTTTCTCACCGAGCTTGACCATATCCTAGCGTTTCGGACTCAAAAATGTTAACATCCTGTATATATATATATATATATATATATATATATGTGTTTCTTGATACAACACGATAATTCGATGGTATAATGTTAGTCTATCCAATGTACTTTAATTATACAACTCCTACTTTTTTAGGAATTGACTCAGGGAGGTTCTAATATGTCCTAGCCTGGGCGTTTTAAGTGATCAGTCTCAGTGTGTACTTTTGCTCACCTTGACTAAGGCGCGTGGCAGCGCCTTAGTCAAGTCATTTAAGCTATTTCCTGATTGCGGTACATTACTGTGTTTCACTTGATTAAAACTGTACATATGGTTGACGAATTACAAGCAAACCACTATTGTGCTAATCCTAAAATAACTCAGAAAGAATGGATATCAACTTAATTTGTAGATTTTTTATTATCAGATTTAAAAAGTGTTCTGGTCCTTTCCGTAATTTTACATGTTACTTCGGCGACCACAAAGCGACCTCACACAGTCCCTCACTTTAAAGACAGACACGTAGGTTAAGCGCAAATGGCTTGTCTGCCCTACGGATCTGCGTGTTCAAAATCGATATGAAAAAGTCGCACACTAGTTAGCACTATATTGCTTCTTGTTCATTTATTCTGGCATACATGCGATATTTTATTGCTATAAACATCGGCAATGGTTTGTAGTACCTACAGTGAAGGCCGTGCCTGCGCGTGTGCTTCGACAGGCTAAGCCACTGGGAACATTTTGTGTAATGTTATATATAAAAGAATGCCTTTTAGGTCCATTCGTTACGTTATTTATTCTCAACTCTGCATTCCATAGCACCTTATATGTTACTTTAGTGTGTGTAAAAGCTCTACGTCTTTATGGAAAAAAAGTATATAGACTCACACAAGATAACCAGTACAGCTAAGCATAGTAAGTTTGTTTTCTTGTACCACAAATTGTAGCTTTACTAAGTATGGCATCAAGCTGGGCGAGTCGTACCGGGAGCAAACCTTAGACGTCTGCGTAAAATCGCCCGCTACCATTTGTTGTTTTTATTAACACTGCATTGTTAGTTTGTAATGCATTTTACACATGGACACATATGTGTCAATATTTGCAAAACGTTTTTAAACGTTTTTAGGCCAATAATAGTTTGTCAACTTTTTTTTTGTCATTGAACGATGTATATATAGAAATATATATATTGACAACAACTATTTTGGACAATCGTCGGTAAGAAACGCACGCGCATCCGCTGTGCGTCTGACATCTGATTTTTCACTGACGTCTTTTGCATGTTTACGAGCAATGGCGGGTCAACATTAATAAAAGCTAACAAACAATAGAATTCGGTAGTCCAGAAACATGGTGTTTTAGCTGCATATAGAAGCAATGTTTACAGGCGCATATTCCAAGCGTAACTTTACAGTCCAGAATAAAAGGTGGCCGACAATACTTGGTGACACGAGACTGACAGCAGTAGCGTAAAATGCCGCAACAGGTCCAACCTGTTCCATACGATCAGGATAGGCTCATCAAGCTAAAAAAACGCTGACTAGTTAGCTTAAAATTTTAATTCTGCATTCAAAACGCTAAAAAGTTATAGACTGGGCGAAATCATTTCCAACAAGCCACAGTCGGACCCTCTTTGTGGTGTGCGTGGGTGTATGCGTATGACCTCTAGTAACTGCATCATGAGTTCGTACCTCAACGAGGCCAGATAAAAAAGTTTTCTTATTTTGTCTACTTGTGACTTTGCATGCTATCTTATGTTACCCGCTATCTTATTTTTATCTTATTTCTATTCTCATCCGGCAGCGTTCGGAAACGTTGAAAATTTATATTGGGCCAATTTGCCAACATCCTTAAGACAGCGTTTACAACGTAAAACGTACTTCGGTGGCACACTTCTGGTATGTACGTAAAATTTACACACCCGAAGTATACCATCGAAGTGTTTCATCTTTTCTCTAATGCATTAAATATGCATTCCTGAAATGTTTAAGCACCAGAAGCAGATTCCCGTACCCAGGATTAAAGAATTGAGCAGAAGAGAAGCCAAATATGTTTGCTGTTTCATGCTCTCTTTCAGTGTCATGCTCTACCGACTGAGCTAGTCGGGCTATTTAATTGGTGGAATGCTAGGTTACGTTAGTGCAGTAATGGAGTAATGCTTGTCCGCCAACTCTATTAGGCATAAACAAAGTATTAAATGGACAACGTACGAGGTGTGTTCAAAAAGTATCGCGACTTTTGAATTTTTGCGGGTTACGTATATTCGAATTTCGATTTTTTGTGGCGTTATGTTGGTACTCATGTCTCTCACTTATGCCGACAAGCTCGGCCATTTTGAATGTTCACTTAATTGTTGACAGCTGCTTTGCTTGCACGTGTTTTGGATCGTCTTCGATTTTTACCTATTCAAAAAAATTGATAAAAGAACCTGTATCAAATTTTGTGTGAAAAACGAAATTAAGTGCGCGGATGCATTCCGAATGTTGACTGTGGCATACGGAGAAGCTACCTTGGACCGAAGCAACGTTTATCGGTGGTACAAAATGTTCTCAGAAGGCCGAGAAGATGTGAACGACGAAGAGCGTGCCGGACGCCCGAGCACTTCAACAACAGACGAAAAAATTAATGAAGTGGAGAAAATGGTATTGGCCAATCGTCGAATCACCGTTAGAGAAGTTGCTGAGGACCTAAACATATCGATTGGCTCGTGCCATTCGATTTTTATCAATGATTTGGGCATGAGACGGGTCGCCGCGAAATTCGTACCAAAATTGCTCAATTGCGACCAAAAACAGCATCGCATGAACATTGCTAATGAGATGTTGGACTCTGTCCGCGACGACCCAAATTTGCTCCAGAGGGTCATAACTGGTGACGAATCGTGGGTTTATGGTTATGACGTGGAAACCAAAGCTCAATCATCTCAATGGAAGCTGCCGCACGAACCAAGACCGAAAAAAGCGCGCCAAGTTCGGTCGAATGTGAAAGTTTTGCTGACAGTTTTCTTCGATTGCAGGGGCGTGGTGCATCATGCGTTCTTGCCACAGGGTAGAACGGTCAATAAGGAATATTACCTGCAAGCTATGCGCAATTTGCGCGAAGCAATCCGCCAGAAACGCCCGGATTTGTGGAAGAACAAAAATTGGCTTTTGCACCACGATAACGCCCCTGCTTACACATCGTTGCTTGTGCGCGAGTTTTTGGCCAAAAACAACACACTAATGATGCCGCAGCCACCGTATTCCCCAGATCTGACCCCCTGTGACTTTTTCTTGTTCCCTAAACTGAAGAGGCCCATGAAAGGACGACGTTACGCTACGCTTGACGAGATAAAGACTGCATCGAAGGAGGAGCTGAACAAGATAAAAAAAATGGTTTTTTGAAGTGCTTCGAAGATTGGAAAAACCATTGGCACAAGTGTATAATATCTCATGGGGATTACTTTGAAGGGGACAAAATAGATATTCATGAATAAATGAATAATTTTTGAAAAAACACAAAAGTCGCTTTTTGAACACACCTCGTACAGGGTCTTCGGTAAGTACGTAATCATTTACCTCCGTTTTCTGTCACAGGTGCGTTGTATTTACTCTGTCAATGTGCTGTAGCAGCGCGAATATATTCCATTCGAGCTGAATTAGTCAAACTTACAAAACTCGGTCGAAAGGCCAATATCTAAAATGAATCAACATGGCGAATATTAAACGTGCATTGCTATTGTTAGTTCTAAAACGTGAACGTTGTAAAACATGACACGGCTAAATCGGTTACTATATTATGACGCTCTTGTAGCTAGAGCACGTTTATAACCTGCGTTCCGTAGAGTAATTATCATATTGAGCCTGCTATGTTCTGGCATACTACATACCAGCCGGTAGGTAGGACACCCGTTCTAGACGTTCTAGTGGAGAGGCATATTTACCTTTCGTTGTCAATAAATAATATTCGCACTACAGCACTGCTGCAAATAAGCTTACAAGCTCAATACATTCAATCCACAGAAGGAATGCGGTGTTTTGATTAGATAAAATACGCGGTGAACGTCGTTTGGTAGTGGCTGATGATCTAAGAGCGAAACAATTTGAGCTATTTTAAGGAATATTGTATTAAGGACAAACATGTCACTATACATGAATGCTAGCGTTTCCCTTCCACCTATGTACGTTGAGCCGAACTGGTTGTCCGAGCAAGCTGTTGTGTCTGGCCAAGTTCAGGTGGAAACACGGTGTGTACAGTTCACGTACATATTAGTAGCGACGAAATGGTTACGAACTGACCGACTCTTCTTCAAGCCTTACATCTACTTTCGAAATCGGCAGGATGCCATAGTTCAAATGGCAACAAGTTTACCTGCTACGTCAGAAGAACGTGCCTGCTACTGCTACAACTTCTAATACTACTACTTCTTTCGGCAACTATGTCGCTCGTAAGAAGAATTCCACGATGGAAGAAGACGGAAGCATCATGTAAAACGACCGAGCATTGCTACACTTCGAGAGATTTATGGGAGAAGAGATGCCGTGGTCTACATATCGGTATCGCTTTCGTGAATTCATTGCGCTTAGCGAGTACCCCGAGAGCAAACGTGCTCTAGGACTGCTCAACCACCTTTCATCCACAGTGTACCAGAAGCTGCGGAACCAGATACTTCCAGATGATCCATCAAAGAAGACGTACGAAGAACTTCTGGCTGCCCAGGACCTCCTCTATACCAGAGGTACACCAAAGTGGGTAAAAAGAGCCTAAAGCAAGAGGAAGGTAAACAAATTAAAGACTTCGCGCGCAGGTAACCGAGCAAAATGGCTTAGTGGCAAAGCCTTTGCCTTGCATTCGGGAGGACTGGGTTCGAGACCCAGACCGGCCACTCTTAAATTGCTAGTACAGTTCACCAACGGTGTCAAGGACGACCACGTAAAAGATCAGGTCTTGCACAAGGCAGACACTTTCAGGACGCTGGACGATGCAGTCGAGGAAGCAAAGTCAGTGTTCGTGCGAAAAGAACGGTTGACTGTAAACAAGGTACACAGCAGCAGGGAGCTAAGCTACCTTAGAAGAAGCAACCGACAAGTGTTCAGGCAGGATGGACATTACAGCTCCGGCTCGCGCTAGCCATTGCCTGGTGCCAGGTCACTGCTATCGCTGTGGGAATCCTGACCACAAAACTGACAAGTGTCCGCTTATTAAGCCGACGTGCAATTCATGCGGGAAGACTGGACATCTAAAGGTTATCTGTCAGCAAAGACAGCTTGGTGGTAGTCCAATCAACAGTTTCAAAAATAAGAAGAACGGAGCGTTTGCGGTACAAGTTCAACCAGCATTAAGGAAGACGTATGAGGTATGAGATTCGTAAAGCCAGTACATACTATTCGAACAGTGAGACCCGACGTCGACCCATTACTCAGTGGACAGTAGCTGTGGAGCCACTGTAATGCCACTCTGTCGTTTCTCGGCGGTTATGCCGAAATTCGTACATCATGAGCCGGACATTACGTTCAAAGTGGCGAATGGCAACGAAGTGAAACCACACTCGTTTGTGGAAGTTCCCGTTAAGTGCCGCTAGTAGTACAAAGTTGTTGCGGCTCTACCTAGTCAACGACCCCCAATTTCCGATGTTATTCGGTCGCGATAGGATGAAGGCCCTGAGATGGGGGCAGCTCGAAGTTCATCGAAAAGAAAGCGAAGTGAGTGACATACTTTCTGCATACCCCAAGCTCACTGCACCAGGCATTGGCACACTACCAGCAGTACACGCACTTGCAGTCCAGTTCAAGGACCAGCCGAAACCAGTGTATTTCAGACCTCGAAGAATACCCTATGCCCTCGCCGAAAACGTAGAAGGAGTTACTGGCAATTGAGAAGAAAAGACTAATACAGAAGGTCGATCACTCCGACTGGACGCACCCAATCGTTCCGGTAATTAAAAGTGACGACTCAGTACGCATCTGCGCGGACCTCAAGGTTGGCTCAAACCAGCAAGTTAAGTACTCCACTTAAGTATAAGATGTCAGTATTTTCTAAAAAATCGACATTGCATCGGCATTTATGCACGTGAAAATCGACCCGGAACACCGGAAATACTTCGCGATTACTACGCCATTGGGTATTTTTCAACTGACTCGATTCGGATACGTGAATGCACCCTTCATCTGGACAGTGGCGGAACACCGAAAACAACTAAAATTACGACTAGAACGATTGAGCAACAACGATTTACGGATAAATGTTGGAAAGAGCAAATTCCTACAATAGAACATCGCAGCAAGATTGCCGCAGAAAAAAAGGAGTTCCAGAGCCAACTAACGCTTCATAACTCAAATCGTTCTTGGGGCTAGTAAAATTTGACGGCTTGTTCGTGAAGAGATTTGCGAACATCGCGTCTCTCTCTATGTATCAACTACACAAGCAGGATGCCGTATTCGAGTGGAACGAGAAATGCCACCAGGCATTTAACAGTATTAAACGACTATTAGCGTCGGATACCGTACTGATGATGTCCGACCCAGTGCTTACAATTGTGCTGGCTACTGACGCTTCTCCAGTAGGAATCGCTGCGGTGCCCTCACACCGTCTTCCAGATGCTACCGAAAGACCTATAGCCTACCACTCTGCAACTCTCCCTGAGACAGAAAAGCGATATACTCAGCTCGACCGTGAAGCACGGGCAATCAAGGAAGGCGTGCAGAAATTCCAACTTTACTTATTCGGCAGACGATTTTTTCTTGCGACGGATTCAAAACCGTTGACGAGAATTTTAGCTCCGTCTGCCAAGCTTCCTGCGCTAACTGCAGCAAGACTGCAACATTACTCGATACTCCTACAAGCGTTCAATTTTGACATCGAATATCGTCCGTCGAAAGACAACGGCAATGCAGACGCGTTGTCGCGACTGCCGAACAAATCGGAGGACTTGCCTACCGCAGTTTGCTTGGCCGACGCCGATATGTTTCATTGTGCGCTGGCGCCAATAAACGCGTCAGCGGTCCAGGAGGCCACCCAAGCAAACGCAGCGAAGTTGTTTAGTGGTCCCCCATGGGTATGCGAGCGAAGAGCGGCATAAAACTGTCGGGATGATTTTTCTCACGTGATAAATAAATGCCCGCACATGTAAATAAAGACATATCTGGCACTCAGATATATCTTTATTTATCTAATCTTTATACTTCCCTATCTCTATTTCGATCGATAGTATCTTTATTACAATGCGGTTCATAGCAACATATATTCTAGTTTCATTAAATTAAAAAAGGTATGAACTCTGCATTTCATAAGCCAGATTCGTATCCCCCATATTAATGCCTCAATAACTACACAAGATAGATATACATATCCAAAAACTGAGTTCTAATCTCCGAGGTGACACTAGGTTTTGGTTCTTCGTGTAGGCATCTTTGAAATACTGCAAGTTGGGCAAAACCAGTGAAGCCGTTTCATGTTCTAAACTGAGCTGCCATATAGCCCAGTTTAGTATATTAAACATATATATGGTCGTAATAACCAAACCTAATATAACAAATTTGAAACTATGAGAGTGTATGAGAGCAACGTAAAGCTTGGCATAGAAGTGAAACTTTGTAACAAGGAATAACCCAAGTTACACATCGCACACACTAAACTCAAGCTAGTTTCGTAGCAAGCTTAAGGTTCGCGCAAACCCTGGAAACAACGTATTCGTCACGAATGTAGCTAGAATTGATAACACCTATCACATAAACCCTGCATTTAGGTACAATAAGTGTCATGCCATTTTTCTCTTACTGCGACATTATACACAAAATCGCGGATGCCTCTAAGCGGAAGCCCCTATTATGTGGCTCTGTTCGGTGCGGCTATAAAAGCTATTTATTTAGTGCTACGGTTGCCAGCATCTGTACGTATATACAGGGTCATTCGTATTAAAATGTACTTCTTTCCAGGTTTGATAGAACTCGGCAAGAAAATAATTTTTCCCATATAATTTTTTTTGTTTAGAATGATTCTATCATGATGTTAACGAATTATAATATTTTCTCCGCTAATAATCCTATAATAATCCCGCAAACGTAGATTTCACACAACTATATAGGCGAAAAAAGGCAGAATAACTACCTTTATAAACTTCACTCCCTTTCCTAAACAAGACGTTTCTGCGTCCTCCCTCCATAGGAAAAAATTATTTTCTTGCCGAGTTCTATCAAACCTCGAAAGAAGTACATTTTGATAAGAATGACCCTATATATATATATATATATATATATATATATATATATATATATATATATATGTGCAAAGTTGCAGGTTTATTCTAAAAGATTCATCTTCCAAGTGCCCTTGGCGCGCTTTTCTATTCGAATGACCTCGACACGTGCATCATATTTTCCTTAGACCAGTTGTGCGTACCGTCTTCGTCGGACGTACTCCCAATGCGGGCGCGAAACGATAAAGAGGCATTAGTGGCGCGCAATAAGCGTATTCATACAACTCGTTTTCGGCGGCAAATTGCTAATAATCGGGTTAATCATAAGATTTTCGTTGCCGCTTTTATTGTAAGCTATCTCTAAATCGTCTTCAACCAACCACGCTGGAACTCCCCAGAGCTGCAAGTAGGGTGCGTACTCTCCGGAATTGCATATTTGGCAAATACCCGGAAAGCCAGAGAAGAGTCACTTTTTGGTTTTTAATTATATAGGGCATAGCTATTTGTTTTAGGGTCCAATCGATATCAGCCTCTGCTCGGCTCTTTTGTAGAATTTCTCCAACTTTGTTGAAAGATGCTGCGATTTTTATGTGGGTGTTTTACATGATTTCTTTCCACAGATTGGGAAAAATGTACAATATTCTATTGAATATCACAACAGCCTCGTAATGATACTAATCTTAAAAAAACGCTCAGTGCTGTATTCTTTCAAGCGAGGAAACTGCATTGCACTCATTTTTTGTCGTGAGAGGGAAAATGCTTTTACGCACACCCGAAGCAGGTAGTAGGGGGCTCAATGCCGATGTTTTTGGTATAATACACACTGAAAACCTCTCACCTAAATGGCCTCAGGAAGAGGCGAGGAACTGGAAACGTTCTTTAATACTACTTCAATGGCATTGCACTCACTTCTGTGTTATACATAGACTATAACAATATTTACAACTCATATGCCACAGGGTTTATAATAAGCATCTTCCTGGCACAAAGGTGATGAAAATCGTGCAACAGCACAACGGGTGGTTATGTGCATATTTGTCATGTCCATGCTCTTTCATTCTGGCCTAACCAATCTATCTGCCGTATTAAAATGTCTACATTTGTGTTTGGAAGCTCAAACTTTTGCTTTTGAGCTGTTCAACGAATTGTAAAGTGTCATAGAGCAAATACGTGAAACGGTTGTACGTGAACCTATTGCCGGAATGCTGATTTTACCTGATCGAGTGCACCTAGTTGAGCCGAGCTTAGCTTTGCCCCACACAAGCTGGATCCCGTATGATGCAATGGACTCTATTTTTATATCGAATAGAGCTAACGCTGTTTTAATCTAGATCATCTGTGGCTTCTTATGAGGTGTGGCCGCGATCAAGGCTTTTTGGGACCTCCTCTCTAAGTGTGCAGCAAACGTCTTGGCTGAGGGCGTCACTGTGATACCGAAATGGGTGCACTTATTCACATAGTTCGGGTTCTGTCCATTTAACCTTAGTGTGTTGGTTAAGGCCAGCCTGCCCGCGTACCTGAACTTAATGACTTCTGTATTCTGCATATTTATTTCAAGGCCTACTACGTTCACATAAGCCGACAAAATAGCCAACGCCTGTTGCAGATGGTATCAAAAAATGTTTGGGCTGACCTTCAGCCAATATTTAACGTCCACGAGACTGCTTTTTGCATTGCTCCATAGACGGACGCCTACAAATACACATGTGCAGCGGTGGAGTTCGAACCCGCGCACCTATGTGTCTCCTCGGGTCGCTAGGCACAGACGATGCACCACGCCACCGGGCTTGCAAATAGTATCTACTACTACATCGGCATACCTATTATTTTGAAAGCTGGTTGTCGGTTCTGTGTACGTGTTGTTAACTCGGTTACCAGGAGACAAAAACTTGTACCAGGATTTGCTCGATTTCTACGTGGAGAATTGTACATGCAGTTAATCTGACCTCTGTGCACGGAAGCCATGTTGTTCGTCTAATAATGCCGTTTTGTACTCGACGAATGACATTAGACGGCCGGCTAGGAGGCTTGCAAGCAGTTTGTAAGCGCAGCCGTTCTTGACAATGCCCCGACAAGAGAATTGTTTGGTCCGTGGTTCCTTGCCATTTGGAATAAATGCCATGACGCACTGTCTCCGTGCTGAGGATAGTCGTCCATTGTAAATGCATCTGTTGAAGAGCGCGGTCCAGTGTGCGCTCATTGTGGCTGCCCGCCGCAAATGCTCATTTAGATGCTATCTGCCTTGTTTCGCAGTAGTTGACGCAGTGCCTTTGCCACTTATTAAACGGTGAAGTATTCGTCCAGTTGGGTTCTCCACTGCAGATCCTCTTCTGACCAGACAGACATGAGAGTGGGCACGGTTCCTGGCACTGGGTCATGTATGCCGAGAATCGATCTTAAGGGGCCATAAAGCCAATCACGTTTAATTGAACATGCATATTTCTTATGCAAAGTGTTACGGAGCCTTAGTAGAGATATTTCGTTCGGTCTTCTGGAACAGCCGGGTCTCCAGTCGCATACATAGCAATCAGATTCAAGTTCTGACTTTCCATAAATACACAGTTGTGGTTCGACATGAGTACTTTCGTGTCTTCGAACCGGCCATTGTAGAAGACTGACAAACCTTCACTGGGGCGGCATAAGGAGCTAGATCGGGTAGCGAGACAGTGCGCTGCGTACTATCCTTGCCTCCGTGAGCACTAAACGAATATCCCGTTCAGCGCTGAGGTTGGCATAGACCTAACAATTGGTCAGGTTTCTTCGCAGTTCTACTGAATTATTCTCAGTGTGTCCGTTGGCGACCCATTAGGTTTAACCGGTCTGCCACCATATCGTATTGCTTCGGCTTCTGTAGTAGCCCGGTGTACTGGCGTAGTCCGTGGCTAGCCGCGGTTGGCCTGTTGGTTCAACGCCCTTCCAAAGGTGGGGGTTGCGGCTGTTCTTGTGTCCGATTATTTTGCGGGGGCGTTGCGCACAGTGTTTCAATTCTTGTCGACGGGATTTGTCGTTGGCAGATTTCTGTGGGCTTTTTTGACAACTAATCGTTGTAACAGTGTGCAATGACAAAGCACAGAACCCAGGCACGCCACTGAAGTGTGTCAACGGTTTTCTAATGCGTTACAATTATACTCCAGATATGTTTAAACACAAAAAATAGATCCCACACCCGAGATCGAACCTACGGTCGAACACACCGGAAGCCAGGAAGTATTGCGCACTGGCTACCCAAGTCACGCCACCACTCAATGCAAGCCATCTTTTTGATGAGCGGAAAAATGCATTGACGCGCTCCCGCCAAAGTTGATGGCGGGTGTTGTGGAACTCGGCACCAGTAGAGAGTACACGACTCTGTCCTCCACGCGTGTACTACCCACTAAATACTGTCACGGCATCTAAGTACTTGAGTCCCTCGTCCGAGTCGACGACTGGCTCGACATCATCCTCGTAACAATGGAGGATGCCTTCTCACCAGCGCTCGCCTAGTTCGGTGCCAGTGCGGTAGTGGCTCAGGATTGATCAGTTGGCCACTGTACGTCATCCGGCTTTCCAGACTTAGGATTTGTGTCACGCAGTAGGTTAGATTGCAAGCCATCTCGATAGAGGTAACCCGAACTAGCTTCCTCGTGAACTTCTCCCCGAGTGCTAATGTTCTGATCCTATGACTACACCAAATTGTTGACCCTTGTTCATTTTTTACTGAATGCGATTTAATGAATTTTACTTTATGCTATTGGTTGGCCTGTGTGAACCCATTAAGGAAATCAATGCATATAAAAATCGTCTTGCTTATAAACTTAGTTAATTAGAACGACCAGTAGACTTCGTATTATGCCTGAGTCCAGTCCAGACTAGACATTGGGGATTCTCGCACTCGCTTCCGCTACGCCATTAAACAACTGAAGAGTGCTAAGTCTTTTCTTAAGTTGTTTCACCTTGCGTTACCCTTGTCCTGAGGTGGCTGTTACTTTTCCACAAAAGGCTGCGCATCTCGCAATGCGTTTTTCTCTTCTGTTTTGTGTGGTTCGAATACCCCCACTGACGCAAAACCTATTGAAAATTTCACGTTATGACGACCTAGTTAGTTTTTCTAAGTACCTTCTAAGTACTATATTTACTTAATTCTGACCTCAGGCCGAACACTAGCCTTATACCCGACAGCATTCCTACAATATTTATATATAATATGTTCTGTCTTTTATATAATGTCATTTGCTTCTTGTCCATGTAGTCCAAACACTACAAATATATTTACAAATTTCCGCCATCAAGCTGAACGCTAGCTTTATACCCGAGAACGTTTCTAATATATATATATATATATATATATATATAGTTGTTTGAAATGTTTACACCCCGTTATGAGCTAAATAAAATTATGGCTACGTATATATATATATATATATATATATATAGAAGTTATTTCTCAAGCAACTGCTACACACGAAGCTCGCGTCTTTCTCGACTCGCGCAAACGTCTAGGGTTTTTTTAAAACTCGTTCTTAAAAACGCTTATAACAGTATAATCCGCGATAACCTGATGAATGCCGTTGCATCCCACGCTCCTCATTAATTAAAGCACGTCTGACTGGCAGATCGGGCATGTGATTTTGTCCGCCACCGGACTGCAGCAAGATGATCGCTTAGCACCACCTCTGTTTTGTTTGGGTGTCAAGGATTTGGTGGATTCCCTCAGAAGTCCACTGAAGCTCTTGTACCTTGACGATGGTCTATTAGGAGGAAACGTTTCCGCAGTAGCCGAGGATATTCGTCGGGCCCTTACATTTAGTGTTACATCCGGGAAGGAGTTAAATCCGGCCAAATTCGAGATATGTCTCTTTGGCTCTATCCTTGAGGCCCCCAAAATACACTCCGAGCATGATCGTCAAGAACGATCTGGAGCTACTAGGTGTGCCAATTTGCCCCGAAGGGCTCCCAGCAGCAATCGAGCGCTGGAGATGGAAACTAGAAAATGCCACCGCTCGTCTTCCTCCTGTGGAAGCTCATCGGGGACTTTTCTTACTCAGGTCCTCTTTCTCGGCCTCTAGACTCACCCACCTTCCTCGAGGGGCCGATCTATCTAATCTAGCCAACAAGTTGCAAAAGCTCAACGATTTGACACTGTCTACCCACGAGTCCCTGCTGAATACATCTCTACCACCTAGCGCACGGGAACGTGCATTACGACCCGTTTCTAAAGGGGGCCTCGGGGTACTAAATTTACTGACCCTGGCCACGCCTGCTATAGTCTCATCAATGCTAAGCGCGGAAAACAGGGCAATCCCCCTTTTAGGTACAGCGGGAGTCGGCCAGTTTAGAATCCGCTTAGCCCATCTTCAAAAGAACCTTGAGGCGCGGTGCGGAGGTAGGTCTGACCCCATCGTGACTGCAGTGCCCCTTTGCACGATGAGGTACGACGACGTCTCTTTAAAGAAGCTGCCGACGACACAAACGGACCTTGCCTAAACGGCGTATCTGCCACGGATGCAGGCGCCTGGCTGCACGCGCTTCCCAGTGCCTCCATAGGTACCCTACTTGATGATGATACGTTTCGCATAGCAGTAGATCTACGACTGGGGTTAGTTAGCCCTCATCGGTGTCAATGTGGTCACCCTGTCGATAAACCATGACATCACGGACTATCGTGCATCATTAGCGCAGGACGACGCCCGAGACATGCCGCTATTAATGAGATCTTTAGCGGAGCTCTTAGGTCGTGCGGTCGTCCGTGCATTCTTGAACCTCCAGGCCTCTGCGCGGAGGACGGCAGACATCCAGATGGGATGACACTTATACCATTCGAGCGAGGCAAAATGCTTGGGGTGCAACCGCTACCGACTCCTAGCCCCTTCTATGGTCGGCGGTTATGCAGCCCACCTTGCGGAGGCTAGCAAGTTGAGAAAATACTCATCAATCAGGTATACCGACGAATTCTGAAACCCTGGGTGCTCCTGTCGTTCGGACCAAGCAACTGATCCGCAAAGTCGGCACCTTGTTAAATCTGTCATCCGGTAATAACAGGTCGTCGGCTTTTTCAGACAACGTCCGGATCTTGACATACTACGTGGAAACGCTGCCTTCGTTCGGGGCACACTTCTGAAGTAGTCTCGGCCTGGCCTCATCGAAACAGGCACGTGACAGACTCAATACGAGTCCATTTGGGACATTGGCTTAGCTAATCCATCCTGATGCGTGTAACATATACGTAATGTATTACACGAAAAATAAATTTGAACTATATATATATCATCGAGTCCACAAAGCATTTTTTAAAAAGATTTTATGATAACGGTGCTCTGTCAGATCTCAAGCCTCATCACGCCTGTCTCCAAAAGAGTCTCGAGAAGAAATGCTAAGAAATACCGACCCGTTTTGCAATATTCTATATGAACGTGAACAGCCGGCTTGGCCGCTACTGGTCGAACGTTTTTCTTCGATCTGCCACTTCCAAGAGGGTGGAGCATAAATGAATGAGCGGAGCGAATTAAAAGCTCGTAATAATGACAGCGGTGAAATCTCTGCAAACGCTACCGTTCTGTCGAATGGTTTGCGGAGGGTTTAGCTTCTAGCAGTTACTGTAAGATAATAAGTAGTACTGTGTGCTTCCAAAGCTATGACGAGCGATTTATCTGATGGAGTAGGCGCATGCACGCAATTTCTCATCATGCCCTTTAGAGAACCTTGGTTGCTTCGCAACGATGGATGATCGGATTGCAATCGATTCAGAGAGCTACATTGAAATGAATGATCAACATGAAATGCGCACTTGCCTGAATATGTTAAATGAAATGCGCATTTGCCTAAATATGTTAAGCGCTCTGAACTTTCTCACGAACACGACGCTGTGCTTAGTTTGTCTATAGAAGGCTAATTCTCTCGCAAGGGCACATAGTGTGGTCCTATACCGGACCAATAGCGCTAGTGTTACAAATGTTAGCAATTTCACTCTCATTCCAAAACAAGACTTCTCCGAGAGCGTGTCCCACTGGAAAATTATTATTTGCTTTAACGACGAACTGGCCCTGTCTATATATGTGAAACGCTAAGTTGTGTACACACACAGTGTGTATGTGTATAAAACGTACAAGAGTGTGTGCGTGTGAGCGCGTGTATGTATGTCTACAATGGAAGTGGAAAATACACAGCCGCCTATCGCTCTGCAATGGAGTGATGGCGATCGCATGCGGTTCTGACCCGACCGAGGTTGGAGTCCGACCGAGATCGACACCAACGCGAAACCGATAGCCAAAGTGTGGCAGCCTTACACATTTTGCCCTGGTGGCTAAACTCTACAGTCAACACATTACAATGCACGTGTTGCCAGTCGTATTAGCCGTATATCTCTCGACATTTCCACATCTCCACGCAGGCGCAATGTGCATAGGTGTGTGCAAAATGATGATGATGATGATAGCCATAACAACTCTGCCGAGCTAAGGGAACAACTGTTCATCTTCATCAACCTAGAGCAGCCCGACTCTACATACACCGCATTCGCAAACAGTCCTCGAAATGAGACCACTCCGCTTGCTCCGCTGGTCGGCGTCACAGCAGAGTCGACAACGGACCTTCTGTACATCGGTGTATGTGCCGATTGCACGGCGCTTACGTAGCTAGCTACTACTAGGCAAGAAAGACAAGTTTTCGTGAGATATTCTTTTGTTGCAATATTTATATACAATCGCCATGGCGATTCTCATGACGACTACCATACCGTGTCGAGCTAGGTAGCCATACAAAACAACAAGAGTACAACTCAGAGATCAAAATTTGTTTTATTAACACCCAAACTGGGTAAATGTATATATATATAATATATATATTAGGTAAGTCAAAAAGTTCGTCGGCTTTCTGGGACCACATTTTTGAAATTCCCGCGCTCTGCAGCAGGGCCGCCTGAGAGTGCGGCTGGGTGTTTACATTCAGGAGCAGACCCGTGGCGGCGCGACGGTATACCGGTTCCAACTTTACCGTTTCGTTTGCGGAATTGGCAGCTGTTTGCAATGGAGGACAAAAATACGCATTTTCGACACATTATGTTGTTCTCCTACCGTGAAGGCATAAGTGCAGCGCAAACAACCCGGAGGATATGTGCAGTCTACGGCGAAAACGCAGTACACAAATCCACAGTCGAAAAGCGATTTGCCCGTTTCAAAGCGGGAAACTTCAATCTCAAAGATGAACCGAGGTCAGGACGACCCAATGTTGTGGAGACCGACGAAGTCATAAGCCTGGTTACTTCAAACCCAGGGTTGACCATAAAATAAATTGAAGATGTAACGGGAGTCTCCCACGGAACCGTTTGGAATCGCCTCCATGATGCAGGTTTCTCGTGCAAGCAGAATATCTGGCTACCACACGACCTCAATGATACGCAGCTTGAAGGGCGAGTCGATACCTGTCACGCACTCCTCCGGAATAACTCGAATGAGCCATTTCTGAGGAGATTGATAACCGGCGATGAAAAATGGATACTCTACAGAAACGTAACACAGAAAAGAAGTTGGGTCCCCAGAGGTTCTCAGGCCGCAGCTATCCCTAAACCCGAAATTCATCAGAAGAAGGTTATGCTGTGCTGCTGGTGGGACTGTAAGGGCGTCGTGTATTTTGAGCTGCTTCCAATGGGTCAGACGATCAACTCCGTCGTCTACTGCAGATAACTCGAAGTTTTGAAGGCTGCAGTAGCAACGAAGCGCCCGGAATTGTCAAACAGGTGGGGCGTCACTTTTCAACATGATAAGGCGACACCACACAAAAGTTTGGCCACCCGGCAAAAATTGGCGGAGTTTGACTGGGATGTGCTGCCGCACCCAGCTAATAGTCCCGACCTCGCACCATCTGATTATCACTAGTTCAGGTCTCTCCAGAACCCCCTTGATGGCACAACATTTGAATCTTTGGAGGCTATAAAAAATCACCTCACTCAGTATTTCGACGAGAAGGACAAGACGTTCTGGGAGAAAGGAATCATGGATCTACCGAGGCGATGGGCGAAGGTTATCGAACAAAACGGTCAATATATCATTGAATAAAATACTATTGTCTGCATAAATAAGGCTCTTTAAAATCGGGTAAAAAAGCCGACGAACTTTTTGACTTACCTAATATATATATATATATATATATATATATATATATATATAAACGTATCGATGATACCAAAATACGTTCTAAGCGTACTCAATATGCGTACACGGCTAATGCTGCGGAGGATACACTAAATCCGTCGAGACGCATGTATGTACATAATACATGCATACATAATGCATACATGTATATGACACGATCACGTTATGTTACACGAACCAAGCTACCATCAGTTTTCGACCATTCTTCGCCAGCCAGGTACTTACTACTTACTACCCGTATGCTCTCTGCGGAGAGCTGCTCCGCCCCCCGAAAGATGCAGGCCATCACAGGCGACGGGATAACTGCAGCCTGCCTGCCTGTTTGCTTGTTGTCTGTTCGTTGCAAGCTCTGTTGCATCGGGATCGAATCGGCGACTCATATGCCAGAGCCGCCGGTCATTTACGCCAATAATCCCGTCAACAAAATTCTACAAATGATGATCAGATACTTTACAAATTGTACGCTTTTTAGTCCTCGATGGCAGCGAGAACAAGATTGTGTAAGAACATATAGGCGATCAGACCACGTCGTGGTTCCGCTTCTGTAGCAGTTATTATTTGCTGAAATGGAACAAGCGTTGTACAGCATTGTACGTCTTGTGTAAACACTTTTCTTCCAGCTTGGAATATTTTATGCGGCAAGAATAGGTCGTGGTTTAACGGTACTTGTTCGGGAGATGCAATATAATGTCTGCTTTTCAATGAATTCCCAGAGTGGGAAATGGTTGGGATAATCTCTAAGAGGTCTCACTGTGCTGGCAGAAGCAAACATCTACGCTTAACAGAAAAAGCATAAGCCATAACCTTTTTTTTCTGAGGAGGTTTGGGGTTTAAAATACATTTACGTACGACTGAGAGAAAGCATAACAGGAGTTGGTAACTCCCCTTAGCATACCAACGCTCAGACAGTGTGGGACTCAGCCACCTAACGGCCAGTCTTGGCGCTTGACAAGAGTCGAGCCTAAGGATTAAGGCAATACCCACTAAAACCCTACATATATATTGACGGCAGTGCATATATATATGCATCCTCCTTAAGATGACCCTCCAACCTGCATGATCCTTTACGCAGAAAAGTAACTACAAACAGGCGGCGGGGAAGTCTTGGAAGTTTTAAATCGTTAGATCGTGCTTGTCGAGTCGCGCCTTGGCAACAACTCTCGGTCGCTCTCCACCCTTTTCCTTCTCCCTGCCTCTTCCTTTGCTTTCATGATCCGTTAAATAGGCTTTGCAGCCGCGTCCCAGTTTTTGATCGACGTAAGCATGTACGTGACTACACTCTCGTACACTCTCCCAGCGTGTTCTTTCTGGGCAAGCCTCGATAAGCCATGACATGTTCGCATGCAAGTTGCCCAATGTCCCATAAACAGAGTTAAGAAGTGTTTTTACCCTGATCTTGAGCGGAGAACTCATTCTTCCGTGGGATCTTGAGTCGTGACCGATCATTCGGGAGGTAGGCATATTTTATAATTTATTCAATAGGAATTTATGAAATAGCAATTTACATACAGGTATAGAAGAATCATCTTTAAAGATACGTAGGGTAAGCCTTGGGGCAGCCCCCTTGTTCCATTGGAAAAAAATATTCTTTCGTCGAGTTGTATTACAGGTAGTTCAATAAGTTCTTAAAATGAGCTTTTTAGAATTCGAATTTTGGCGCGCTTCCACCGCTATTAGGAACTGCAACTTTTCGGCTGCTAGCACTCAAAATATTATGGTGATTGGCCGTTGCGATTTCGTTTGATAGCTTTTCCCGTGCAACGTATCGGCGTGATTTGTAAAAATGAAGAAAAAAGAGTTTCGAGTGGTTATCAAGCATTTTTATTTCAAAGGTTGGAATGCGACCCAAGTAAAAATTGGGTTGGACGAGACGTACGGTGACTCTGCGCCATGTTTTGCCATTGTTTCCAACTGGATTAATGTGTTAAAAAGAGGTCGCAGGAGCACCGAGAATTCACAGCGAAGTTTGGCCAAGATGTCGAATAATCCTTCGGATTTTTGGCACAGATTCATGACCGTCGATGAAAGCTGGGTTCATCACTACACTCCCGAGACCCAAGAAGCATCCTGCCAATGGTGTGCACCTGATGAAGGACCTTCGAAGAGGGTGCGGACAACGGCATTGACCGGCAAAACTGGCCCAACTGAGGTTCGAACTTATTGAACAACCTTCCTATTCTCCAGACCTGGCCCCCTCTGATTATTTCCTCTTTGAACATTTGAAGAATAGTCTCGGTGGAAAGCGTTTTTCCGGCAATGAAGAGGTTAAGGCTGCTGTCAATGCCTATTTTCAGTCTAAAGACGCGGAATTCTACTTAAGAGGTATAAAAGCTCTGAAATCTTGGTGGGAAAAGTGTATTGAGCATCTCGGGGAGTATATCGAATAAGATAAATTTAAAAACATGATTTGGAAAATTCTTGGTTTTTATTCTAAGAACTTATTGAACTACCTGTACATCCCAAAGTTTGTTGGACGAATTCTGGAAGACCTTGTGTTATTGTATAACAACGATGACCGGACCGCTTTTTCTATCTATTTCGGCATATGCAAAGATACCTATAGTTTCCGAATGGAGTGTGGATAGCATTTGCCAAAATCTCCAACAGCTTCTTATTGCAAAAAAGAGCTGTTGTTGCTCTTGAGTCTTCTTGTATGTTCCTGCCGTTGTTTTCAGCACCACTCAGTATTTCAATCAAGGGTTTATAGCGTCTAATATAGGAATTATTTATCTCTCAACTTCATCTGTGGGTGCCAGTAGCACGGCTTTAGCGAATCTGCTTACCGCAAATTTTCCAATGTACAAACCCTGTTTTATAGATACTTAATAGCGCAAATATTTGCAAACGTTCAATACAACAAGATTGTAATTTGCCTCAGCAATCTGCACTACCTCTAAAAGTCAGATGAACGCTAGTGTTGCAAAAAACGACAATATTGTGTGAATATCCTGCCAAATGCAACTAAGCTGTGAAATAAATAAAATGAATACTAGACTATTCGTACATGACAGTATGACTGTCGTTAATCACTTTGCGACCTAAGACATTTACAAACAACTTTTTTTTACAGAGAGGCAGGAATATTGCGTACTCTTTGGTCTGGATAGTGTGGGACTCTCAAACTCACTAAAAACCTGGTGATTCCCTAACCTACATGACCGGGAATATTGACCTTGGCCGTTACATAACTAATGTGGGTTCTACAGCTCCAGTTCAATCATGTGGCCGTCCACACGGATATCCAGCTCCCTCCAATAACCAGGACCGAGTCGCTCTTTTATGGTGCTAACATTAGGTGGTGAGACTTCATCCACCGGTTGACCCCCTCCCTCTAAGGCGTCATTTGCTCGGTTCTCTAACAGTGGCTCCGCTTGCCTTGCGGTGACTAAGATAGCCAGGTCGTCGGCATAAACGACGAACTCAACACCACGAGGCCTGCTCATTTCTAGCACGCCGTCGTACGCTAGGTCCGACAGCGTAGGTCCTAGCACGGAACCTTGTGGTACACCTGCGGTCATCGCGTACTCCCTGCCGTCGTTACTCACACTTCGTTTGGCCAGATACGACGCTATCAGATGCCGAGAAGAAAGAAGCACCAGCGTACACTTACAAACAACTATCATCGACGTATGGTCGGAACATCAGCAGCGTACCAGCTTGGGTGATTAGGTAAGCAGGCTTTGTCAACGGCGTAAAATATTTCACTAAGTACGGTCCTTATGATATAATGGCACACAGGTTAGGATCTTCTTTTGCCACAAATGCACAACTGACCATTATTTATCTTCCGTTCTTGTACTCGCATCATTGAGACAACAATACTAAGACAGTAGTAATAACACAAACATAGTTCATAATAAATATGACAATGGTAACATACATTGAATAATAATCATAATATTGATACTAAATTACATCTCAACACTTCTTTCTATATACTCAGCGTGTCTTTTCAGACTTCATGGTTGCGTGGTTCTTCATAAGAAAGCATTATGAACTTTGCTCGGACGCACATACAAATATACATTGTATGTTGGACATGTTATGCTTTACATGTTCTAATATGTTATGCAGAAAGAGTAGTATATGATTTAACTGTACACGTTCGGGATTTGCAATATGATGTCTGCTTTGAATGAGTTCCCAGCTTAAGATAATCTCTATGAGGTTTCACTGTGCTGGCAAAAGCAAGCATCTACGCTTAACAAAAAAGACGTGAAATGTACGTATGCAAGTTGCCCAAGGTCTTGACGTCGAGGGAACTCATAAACAGATTTTAGAAGGGATTTTAACCCTGAACGTGTAACACGAGATCTTGAGCGGAAATTTTCTTCTTCCCTGAGATCTTGATGATCGTGACCGAGCATTCGGATGGTAAGCACTTATTTTAATTTATTTAGTAGGAGTTTATGACTGGCAGTCTACATACGTACAATTATATATATAGACTAAAAGCTTATTACGCCGTTCATCGAGGACATGGTAAACCGCTTTCAACTTCCCACCACCGCGTCACTGCGAGAGTTCCGTAGGCACTTCGAGCAGAAAATGAGGGAAGTGCTAGAAGCATTCTACAAAATACCGGCAATGTTGGACAATAAATGGATGGACCCGCTCTTCGAGCAACGACACGTTCTCACCAGCTACTCCATCCATGGGTTCCACTACAAACTGTGCCACCGCACTGGGTTCTATAATTCTTCCGATGAGTGTTGCTGCAAATTTTGCGGCCTTGTCTGCACCAAATATCATCATGAAACATGTCGCTCAGCTCCAGCTATCTGGGCGTTAGGTCGCTGACATCTTCCTAAGATGAATATACAACACATTCTATATATGTCCAAGATTAACGGCAACGAATGCCGTTTTCGAGATTTAATGAATACGTGTAATGTAATCAACAATACCGAAATGTGATGTATAATAATTTATAAATAATAAAAGTTTATTTTCCGTATAATACATTAGGTATATGTTACACACATCACAATGGACCAGCTAAGCCAATGCGCCTAGTAGGCGCGCACTATGTATTTATATATTTAGTTTTTTTATTTACAGCTTACGATGGCGGTGAAGAATCGTGCGTTTGTCGATGGTCGTGGTCAGCCATGTTTATAGCACAAATCAGTGTTGCCCCAGCAGAATCAGTGTCTGCACCGAAGTTCATTCGCAAGTTGGTCTTTCTCCTCAGTTTCGTTTATCATTAGCCAGCCAGCTATCGTCTTGCCTAGAACTCAACCTTCATTTCTAACAGCCTTGCTGTTTTTGCTGTCGTCGTTGTTGCTGTAGCTGTTTAATGATTTTTTGTTTTAAATTAGGTGTTGTTGCTATTACTGTTTAATAAATCTTTGTTTTAAATTGATGTTGTTTGTTGTCGACATCTCTTTTTAGTGTTGTGGTTGCCGAGCATTTTTGAGAAGAATATCATAGAAGTGGCTTATACCGGTTTCGCGTCCATTCACTAGTAGTAGTGTTTGTCGGTAACGCTGCTCCTGCGTGCGTGCGTAGCTAGTCAGTCTGCAAAGCGGTGCAGCACGTCACTAGGAGGAGAATAGATAGATAGATACCTGTATCGTCGTCGTCGTTTGCTGTCAAGAGATCTTCTATTATCCCAGCCATACCTGTGTACGGCGGCTATGTTGTACGTTGCGTTCGTGCAGTCGTGCAGAGTGCATGCTGTGGCACTACGACAGGCCTGCCACACAGGGTCACAGAGGAGGACCTCGTTCGACACCATTGCGCACCAATGCGCAACGAACAAAGTGTTGTGTGTCAACGTAGCGAAAATTCAGCGGCCGACAACATATCGATATCGCTGCTCGTACTCTTCTGCGTCTAACTGCGTCCAGTTCACTTCTGCGTTCGTTCGTCCGTCCGTCCGTCCGGCGTCTTCTTCGACCAACCAGCACGCCGGCGCGGCTTTGCGCTTGTTCGCTGCATGTCGTTACTAACCTCCCAAAATGTTTTTTGGCACCCCACAACCCACGACCAATCATCATCCATCAAAGACTCGTTAGGGGCTAGACGGGTCTTCAGCGGCAGCAGCAGCAACAATGAACAGCGAGATTGTTGGGTGGCAGTTGTTAAGTGGCGGCGGCGACAGCAGCAGCAGGGCAGCGCATAGAGGGTCCACCGCGTTTGGCATTTTAATTGCGCCATAACGACCGACTCACCCGTTGGCACGTATGCACGCTCGCATCCATGCATGCGTGCTTGCTTGCATACGTAAGCGCGCACACCGCTCAATGCATTCGAATAAAGTCTTCGACCGAGCGGGGAATGAGACGCTCGTAGTTTCGGTGGTGCGACTTCACCTTGCGGGCAGCGAGGCACTTGAGCGTGAGGCGGCACTTCAGCGACCTTAATTCGGCACCGCGGGTTGCGCGAGCATGTGGTACGGCCGTTCGCCCTGCTTGTTTGTCCGATCGATGTGCGCGCCCGCGTCAAGCAGCATCCAAACAATCTGTTCGCAATAGTTGTCGGGGAGCAGGGCGATGTGCAGCGGCGTCGAGCCGTTCTCGTTGACGGCCTCGACTTGGGCGCCGACCCGCAACAGCAGCCGCGTCGTCGCCGGATCGGGAAATATCCGGCTGTAGAAACCAAGTAGCGGTTGCGCCAAATCCTCACCTTCCGACGGCCATATGCAGCAGCGTGTTGCCGTCGTCATGATCGGATTCACGGCGACGAGCTTGCGCGCATCGCTCGAGCTGCAGGGTGCTCTCGGCCGACTTGGGCAGGATTTCGGCCAGGTGCAGCAGGTGGATGACGACGGTCAGCACGTCGTCCCAGTCGTCCTGCTGTTCGCGAAGAAGGGCCGTTGCTCAAGCTGCTGCATGACGGCCGGCGACCAGACGGTGAGCTTCTCGAGCAGGAACATGACGTCGCTCAGCCTGACGGGCGCATGAACAGACCCTGCGAGTGTTTTTTGTGCGCGTCAACATGATCCGAGAGCCACTAAGTACAATGTACGATTCGTTCAGCACGGTGTCCATGCTCAGCCGAATCTCGAGGCCGTACTTCCACAGGTCGATGCAGCGCTGGTGCTGCTTGCGGTTGAAGTACAGCCAGCCGCGTTCCAGCACCAACGGATCGAGTTCTTGTGGCTCGAGCCGAGCACGCGTTCGCTGACGATCAGACCCTGCAGCCACATCTCGTCAATTGTCGTGCGCGAGTGCGTTGACGTCGTCGAGCGTGCAGAACGGCACGCGGTTGAGAACACGTCCTCGGTGGCTCGGTGATTTTCTTCTCGATCTTGTGCAGCTCGCGGTGGGTGACGGCGAGCCGCCAGTACTTCAGCGCCATCTCCCGGTTGCGTCCTCGAAGAGTAGCTGGCGCCGAGCAGTTCAAGCGCGTCGGCCACCCGCTCGGGCGGGTAGTTCATCGTCCGATGAGGTACATGACGCTGTCGCAGCGCGTTATACACGCCGTCTGCAGACGTCGTCGCCGTGCACGCTGCGCGCCAGGTGGTCGGCGCCGTTCTTCGCAGCAGTTCCGTCGTCTTGCACTGATTTCCTGCACGCGTAGTGAACGCCGTCTTGAGCTTCCAAGTCACGCGCGTTGATGTCGACGCCTGCTCGAGCAGGAACGCGCACAGCTCCGTCGACCGCACCGATTGATGAGGCAGGTGCTGCCTTCGTGGTCGGGCCGTTGACGTCGGCGCCCTGGCCGAGAGAAACTTCACCACGTCGATGTTGTTGTTGTAGCACGCCGCATGGACGGGCGTCGAGCCGGTGACCGACATCTTGTTGACGTCGGCGCCGTGTGACGAGCACGCGGCACACCTCGATCCTACCGCGGAGGGCCGCACCCAC